>QXEO01000645.1:600000-780487 GCA_007115705.1 Dactylis glomerata
TGCAAGCATAACAACTCAACATAAGAGACCACAATGTCAAATTTTTAAGAACAGGAAAAAGTAAAGTGTGCCTTCTGGTTCGTGAGAGCTTTACTGACCGAATTTCGCATAACACTGGTAAGAGTTTAATTTGAAGAGAAAATAAAAACAAGTCAAATTTACTTAGAATAGCAAATTGCTAGTAGGTATGTATGGTGGACACTTTGGAAAACTTTGGCTTTTAGGAGTTGGATCCACGAGTAGAGCTCATACTCAGTACAAGGCGAGGGCTAGCAAAAGACTGGGAGCGACCAACTAAGAGAGCAATAATGGCCATAATCATGCAAAGTGACAAAGCGACATTAAAAGAAGCATAAGATCGCATCAAAAGTCAAAAACTAAATGATCATAGAGGCTATTGGCAACTTTGTAAGAGTCTAACATGTGTGAGCATGCGCAATGTCAACCCAAATAAAGCATCAAGGAGAAAACCAAAATAATGCTTCCATACAATAAAAACAACGCATGATTTTTTCAAAGGCTCATTAAGCAATCTTAGTTATTTGAGACAAGTCATGCTACAGCAAAATCACTAAGCATACTATCAAAAAGACATCAAGCACGACATGAAAAAGCCTAAGCTGCAGTTTACACAAGCTCCTTCTTGTACCACTATTTTGCATAAGGCTTTTTCTCTTTTCCAACACCATTAGAAATTTGGGATTTCTATTTTCGTGCCCCTGGTTCGTTAGTTGTACTCAGTTTTCCCCAGCTCCTTAGTTTTTCCTCAGTTTTCCCCAAGCCGTTGTCTGAAACCGTCACCAGTGCTGGAACTGCCGGTTGCCCGACGGTTGAACACCTTTGACCGTTAACTGCTGACTAGTGGGGCCACGTAGAGCCCGCAAAGACACGTCAGAGCATCCATCGTTGTTTGACCGTAAGCATCGCCGTATCCCTGACCAAAACGCGGACGAGTGGGGCTTCGGTATATCGAATGACAAGTGGGGCCATGACGCTGATACAAGGGGCAATACACGGGTAGGATTAGATTTTTAAACGGAGCTCTACAACGATGGCACGGAGGAGGTGGCCTGCGGGGTGCCGAAATGAGATCGACGTCCACAAAGAACTGCATGAGGCGAGACCAGACGCATTAGATAGATATGATCCGGACGCGTTTAACCATGCAAAGAAGAGAAGAAATGGTCGAGGACATCGACGACGACCTCAACACTTTGACTGACGGTGTCGGACACGAACGCGAGCAGTGTAGAGAAAACTAGTGTCTCTCCTTTCTGGCGTGTATAGATAGGTGCTAGGGGAGTGTGGTGGCGAAGGGAAAGACCTCGCGGTGGTCTGTGGCGTCCAGCAGAGCGGGGCGGCGTGGCCGTGCCCACAGCGGCGTGCATGTTCGGCATTGGCATCAGCATGTACGTTCGTCATTGGCCTCGGCGGTATCTCTGGTGTGTCAGTGATCGAATGAGGGGACGGGATTGAGGGTGCATCCCGACGGTGACCTAGCAGTGGCGGCGAGCATGCATACCCGTTCTGACCATGCCGATATCGGCATCGGCATCGTTTGGAGGCTGTGGTGCTCGAATCATAGTGGAAATTGCGATTTCCTATTATTTTTACATGCATAATATATAGAAAATAGCTAGATCTATAAATCGATGCATATGAAGCTACATATATATTCTTGGTCATAATCCCCTTAGATGCATGGCTTCACGTCGTCGTCGCTTTCATCGTGAGTATCTTCGTCGTCCGTGTAGTAGTACTTCCTGCACATTGTTCCGTCGAACACCTTCACTGTGAGCACATAATCGCCTTCATATTTGAAGTGTAGGAAGCAGCCGAAATCCACACCGTGCGCGATGGCGAAATTCTCCCAGCCCTTGTCGAGGTACATCCGGCCTTGTCTGTCAAATAGGACCTCCACGGTCCAGAGACGAGGACCGCAGTCAGCTGCTCGCAGATACACCTTTGCGGGCTCCTGGCCGTCAAGATAGTCCGCAAACTTTTGTGGGAGTGCCTGCAAAGAAATTAAAGGTTTTTTAGAACATACACATAATTAATCACATGCATCATATATGTGGGAACGCGTACGTACCTTCTTGGCCAAAGGGTCTTCATAGATGGTGATGAAGAACTCCTCTATGATCAATGGCAGTGTTGACGGTGGTGGTGGCAATGATGATGATCCACCACCCCGGCCGCCCCTTCCCCTTCCCCTTCCCCTTCCCCTTCCCCTTCCGGTCGGCGTCCGAGACGTGGAAGCCATGGCAATGGATCAAGACATCAAGTGTATGTGAACGAAGAAGAGAGAGGCAGAAACGAAGAAGAGAGAGGCAGAACCTATTGACATGAGGGATGGCCGTTGTGGGGGTTTATAAGGGAGAGATGACCGTTGTGGGGTTTACACCATAAATTAAGGTAGAGATGACCGTTGTGGGGTTTACACAATAAATTAAGGAGGAGATGACCATTGTGGGGGTGTTTTATATCTCAACAAAAAAAGTAATGCCTAAAAGAAATGGAAATTCGTGAAAGTTCATCATTTTACCGTGAAAAGTAAAGCCTACAAGAAATGGAAATTCGTGATAGTTTATCATTTCAGCGTGAAAAGTAATGCCTACAAGAAATGGAAATTCGTGATAGTTTATCATTTCAGCGTGAAAAGTAATGCCTACAAGAAATGGAAATTCGTGATAGTTTATCATTTTACCATGAAAAGTAATGCGTAAAAGAAATGGAAATTCGTGATAGTTCATCATTTTACCGTGAAAAGTAAAGCCTACAAGCAATGGAAATTCGTGATAGTTTATCATTTCAACGTGAAAAGTAATGCCTACAAGAAATGGAAATTCGTGATAGTTTATCATTTTACCGTGAAAAGTAATGCCTAAAAGAAATTCGTGATTACCCAACTTGTTGAATCCGGTGGCAAACTCGTCATTTAGCATACATAGAGGGGTAGTAGTTTGCCACCGACAGATAGAGAGAGGGTGGCACGATCCTGCCCGTTGGATCATAGGATCGACGGTAGGTGGGCACGATCCGTGTGACAACAGCTCGACCAATCAGGCCAAGTTTGGGCTTCTGTGAGAAGGGAGAGGGTAAAACTGAGTAGTATCAAGGATACAAGGGCAAGTAAATAGTAAACAGGCTAAGGAATTCAAATAAGAGATTTAGAAAAAGAAAAACACATGTTTTGTACAATGAAACCCATGTTGGCCTACCTCAAAGTATTAGCAATTCAAATATACATGAGTGTAAAAATTATGGCCTCATTCAGACAAACTATGTTTTGGGTATAGATGTTTTGAGAAGGGGTTTGAGTGGAAAGCCATGAACCTTCATAGCTACTGGTGATTTCAGAAGTGGCCATTTGTGTGAAAACTTGATTTATATATGTTTGTTATGATTTTATTTTGCGCATGAGTTGGAGGCACTATGATTTTATTTTTTTGATTTTTTTTGCGCATGAAATGACTCAATTAGATGGCTTAATCCCATCTGTTGACTCTTTGTTGACCAGCCACTTGAGGGTAAAACCGAGTATATTGCACTAGGCAGTATTAGTACTCGAGGGGAAAACTGAGTACAGATATTTTTCCAGTGTAAGATTCGAGGGTAGAACTGAGTACACGTAACGGTGCTGACGTGTAGTCCCACGGACGCGTGTCGCGGTGAGCAGCGGTTAGCCGCGCGGTGCGCGTGTTGAGACCAAAACGTCAACTGCTGAGACGAACCGTCACTTTGCCAGTACAGAGCCCCTCTCCCTCCCTCTGCACACAGTCTCATCATAACTCACGCATGCAACCACGCCTCTCACGTCCCATCACCTTCTCAAAAAAACCCCAGCCGCCCTACGCGCGCTCCCCTGCCGGCGATGGAGAAGAAGAATGCGCCGGCGGCCGTCGCCCCCGAGCCCGTCACCTCCGAGCCCATCGCCTCCGAGCCCGTCGCATCCGAGGGCGGCGCATCCAAGCGCGGCGCCTCCGTGAACTGGGCCTCTCTTAAGGGTGATGGACCACTTCACAAGATCGGCGACTGCTTACTGGCGAACGAGGAGTACGTGGACACCTACGCTGCTTTGAGGCAAGTTTGTACAAATTGGCGCTCAGATCAACCTGAGCCCGACGTGCACCTGCACGAATGGATCCTGGTAGAACACGCCCTTCCACGCGCCGCTGAGTTCTCCTTCCTCAACCTCCGCACATCCCGCTACGTCACCATCGATCTCACGGAAGTTCATGCAAGGTTCAAATTCCTCCATATCTATAGAGTTAATCTATTTTCATTTTCAATCGTAAATATCTTAGTGCTGAATGTTATCTTCATCAACTCCCTTTTAGATACTACTTCGTCGGCTTTTACCGTGGCGTCATCGTGCTTGCCCAGAGGAACCAGCCACACAAGATACGGCTTCTGAACCCACTCACAAAGACATTGAACGCTACGTTTGAGGCGCAGATGCCATCTATGATTGTGGAGTCAGTCGCTGTAATGAAGTCTCCGACTATGGTCTTCATTTGCACAGGTTACCCCAATGAAATTGCTTGGGTCGATGAGAGCTCTCCTACTAAGGATATAGATGTAGAAGATTGGGGAGAAGGAAGATTTTCGATCGAGGACGATTCTCTGCGTTGCCTTACCCCGTTCAATGGTGAATTGTATGCAATAGCTGTGAACAATTTTGATTTCGGAACATTAGTGTGCACCAACAATGTCCAGTTGGAGAAGCGCGCGAGCACTATCAACATGGAGACACTATTTTCATTTCCAGAACTTGGAACTGACAGGTTCTACCTTGTGGAGTCTGATGGTGATCTGCTGCTTGTGTTGTTCGGCGGCAGCCCTGGCAACAGGTATTTGGAGGAAGGTCAACCATTGGTGTACCGTGTGGACACTGAGAGCCGCTCTCTCCATGCCGTCAACATTGGCAGTCGTGCCTTCTTCGTCAGTTATAAACGGTGTATCTCCGTCGACACCAGAGTGCACCCAACAGTTCGACCTGGCTGCATCTACTACGAGGGCGGTTATATCAGACAGTACTTTGATGATAGAAAGGCCTGGGATGAGTGGCCACGACTTGTGGATAGATTAGATTCCGACCGTATGAAAATAGAACAAAGGCCATACCTTTTGGAGGATCTATTGGCTGCACACTGCAGACGGAAGGAGTTCAGTCAATATTTTTTTCGTCTCATGGAATATAGCGACTCCGAAATATATGATGAAGAATGAAGAACCTTCATGTTGGGCATACATTGCGTCTTATATTATTTTCAGCTTAGTTTGTCGTGAATATTAACATCGTTATTGGCTTCTTTTAGCTGCTGTATGCATTTTATGTATTATACTATACTAGCTTCTAGATTAGCTTCTAGATTTGTTACCATATTGGGCAAAAAACGAGGGCCAAAAGGCAGCAATCATTGAAGAAAGACAGAAATAGAAGCTTCTCTAGATTTGATTCTAATTTGGTGAAAAGAGAGAGAACTGTTTACAGAGAGAGGGGAAAAAGGCGCTCTGAAAAGGCGCTCTGAAAAGTCAATGCCAATTTGGCCCGAGAGAGACAGAACCGAGCTCTCACGTACAACCAAACGCGGTCTCGTCCTGTCCCACGCGGTCCCTTTCTACCAGCCCCACGTGACGCGGCCCCACACGACGCGGCCCCACACGTCAGCACGGAAACGGTCCCTTTCTACCAGCCCCACGCGACGCGGCCCCACACGACGCGGCCCCACACGTCAGCACGGAAACGGTCCCTTTCTACCAGCCCCACGCGACGCGGCCCCACACAACGCGGCCCCACACGTCAGCACGGAAATGGTCAACTTAACGAGAATCCTCACGTCCGAGCTCCTTGAGGGTTTCAGACAACGGCTTGGGGAAAACTGAGGAAAAACTAAGGAGCTGGGGAAAACTGAGTACAACTAACGACCTGAGGGCACGAAAATAGAAATCCCTAGAAATTTTTATAAACACCTCTTTTGATGAAAACCAATAAAGATCAGAGGCAAAAATACACCTTAATGAAAAGATATGACAAGGTCTGAATGCAAATCAAGGCGAAAACCAAAACCAAAAGCAGTAGCAGAAAAAGAAGAACACCCGGTGAAATTGTAAGAATGAAAAATGGAGTGTTCTTGGCAAATGAAAGCGAGTACATCTCCTCCAAAGGAAATTTGTTGGGGTCCAACCATTTATTGCAGCAAACAAACTAAACCAACTAAGAAAACTAAAACAACTGATGCTCCAAGAAAAACACATAGTGCACGAAGCAATAAAAATATAGTGTCTTGAAAGGTGACCTGATTTTTGCCGATGAAGAAGGGGTGCCTCGGGGGCATCCCCAAGCTTTGACGCTTGTACTTCTTGGATATTTCTTGGGATGATGCATGGGCATCCCCAAGCTTGAGCTTTTGTCCATTCTTCAACTCATCTCATTATTCTCCAATCCCTACACTTGAAAACTTCATACAAAACTAAACACAATTCTATTAGCAATATTAGTGTAAGCATAACATATAAGCAACCTCTTTTTGCTTCAGGTTTCAACTCAAAACCACCACATATATAGCAAATACTACTGTAGCAACTTCCCCAAAAGTTCCGTGATCAAAAGAACTCAAAAGAAAGCGATAAAGCGGCAAACACAAATATTGGCAGAAATCTGTCAAAACAGAACAGCTGACAAAGGTCAAATTTTTGAGGGGTTTTATGTTGCTCAAATCAAAAAGTGTTCAACTAACGAAAGTTTGGATATAACCTGGGGCATATGCACAAGAAATCACAGGTCCAAAAGATATCTATACAAATTTTTACGGTGCAGCACTGAAAATAGTTTCAAGACAGCAACATCCCCAAATCTTTACCTCACTCAAATTAGAGGCTTCTCTTGGCACAAAAACGAAATAAACAAGATAAGGAGCGGTCATTACAGTAGTAATGACTTCCAAGACTCAAATAAAAGAAAAAATACTAAAAATAAAACATTGGGTTATCTCCCAAGAGTGCTTTTCTTTAACGCCTTTGAGCTAGGCGCAGAAAATTGCGAATCAAGTAACATCAAGTGATGAAGCATCAAGCTCATAATTTGCTCTAAGAATAGAGTCAAAAAGTAATTTCTTTTTTTCCTAGGGAAGTGTTCCATACCTTTTTTGAGTGGAAATTGATATTTTATAGTGCCTTCCCTCATATCAATGATGTCAACTACAATTTGAAGAAAGGGTCTTCCCAAAATAATAGGACATGAAGCATGGCATTCAACGTCCATAAGAAGAAAATCAATGGGAACAAGGTTATTGTTAACCACAATAAGAACATCATTAATCCTTCCCAAAGGTTTCTTCTTAGCAACATCAGCAATAGGAACATCAAAATAATATTTTTCAAGAGGCGGTAAATCAAGCATGTCATAAATCTTTCTAGGCATGATAGAAATACTAGCACCTAGATCACATAAAGCATGGCAATCATAACCATTAACATGCATATCAATGATGGGTTCCCAACCATCTTCTAACTTCTTGGGAACAGAAGCTTTCTGCTTCAACTTTTCATCCCTAATTTTCATAAGAGCATTGGTAATATGCTTAGTAAAAGCAATATTTAAAGAACTAGCATTGGGAGTCAAAGCAAGATTTTGCAAGAACAAAATAACTTCAGATATATTGCAGCCATCAATATCAAAATCATTAAAATAAGTAGAGCTATCATCTCCTACACTCTGGAAAATTTTAGCACTCTTTTGAGAAAAAGTTTTGACAGTTTTAGGCTTCTTAACACAAGGAGTGCGAGTTTTCTCTACACCAATCAAAGTAAGAGGATTGCTAGCATTAGGAGCAACATCATTAGAGGTAGTAATGGTACATACCTTCATCTCTCTAGCCATCTCATCTTCTCTTTCCCATCTGGCATGCAATTCTGCTAACAATGTAATATTTTCATCAATCCCAACTTGAATAGCATTAGCAGTAGCAAAAACATTGTTCTCTTTCACCTCATTAGGCAACACTTTTAATTTCAGAAGTTCAACATCATGAGCAAGGCTATCAACTTTAGAAGCAAGAATATCAATTTTGCCTAACTTTTCCTCAACACACTTGTTAAAAGTAGTTTGCTTACTGATGAAGTCCTTGAGCATTACCTCAAGCTCGGAGGGCGCGGCCCTAGTGTTGTTGTAGGAATTACCATAAGAATTACCATAACCATTACTAGAATGATACAGCCTATAATTGTTACTAGCAAAATTGTTCCTATAAGCATTGTTGTTAAAATTATTATTTCTAGAATTTACCTTCTTACCTTGTGGAGCTCTCTTGGTGTGCCATTCGGAATAATTTACCATCATGTTGTCAAGTAGCTTTGTTGCGGCGCCCAAGGTAAGGGACATAAAAGTGCCTCTAGTAGCTGAATCAAGTAGGTTCCTCGAAGAAAAATTCAGTCCTGCATAAAAAGTTTGGACAATCATCCAAGTAGTCAGTCCATGAGTGGGGCAATTCTTTATCATAGATTTCATTCTTTCCCAAGCCTGAGCAACATGTTCATTATCAAACTGAGTAAACTTCATAATATTGCTACGCAGAGATATAATCTTAGCAGGAGGATAGTATCTACCAATAAAAGCATCCTTACACTTAGCCCATGAATCAATACTATTCTTAGTCAAAGACAGCAACCAATCTTTAGCTTTTCCCCTCAAAGAAAAAGGAAACAACTTGAGCTTAATAATATCACTTTCTACATCCTTATATTTCTGCATCTCACATAGCTCAACAAAATTGTTGAGATGAGCTGTAACATCTTCAGTACTAGCACCAGAGAATTGCTGTTTCATAACAAGGTTCAATAAAGCAGGCTTAATCTCATAAAAGTTTGCAATAGGAGCAGGTGGTGCAATAGGAGTGCAGATAAAATCACTATTGTTTGTGCTAGTAAAGTCACACAACTTGGTGTTTTCAGGATTGGCCATTTCAGCAAAACTAAAGTAGACAAGTAAAAACAACTACCAAGGATTCTAATTTTTTTGGGTTTTTGATATAAAACGATGCAGGTAAAATAAATAAAGTAAAGTAAAACAATAACAAAGTAAAGAATGTGCGTGCGAAAAACTCCCCTTGCAGAAGTCTTCTACTTCCTTCCCGGCAACGGCGCCAGAAAAAGAGCTGATGCATTTGATGGCACCTAGTTGATGAGGGAGATTATTCTTCTGCGTTTCCCGACAACGGCACCAGAAAAAGAGCTGATGGCGCGTGGGTGATGGCACCAGAAGATTCCTTGTGTGTTGTGAATGACCAGCCCATTGGGAACCCCAAGAGGAAAGTATGATGAGTATAGCAGCTCATTTTCCCTCAGTCAAGAAACCAAGGTTTATCGTTCTTGGAGAGCAGAGACAAACGACTGAAGGTGATGCTTGCAAGCTTCGCGACAGCTTCGGATAATTTATATATGGCACCTCGTCTAAGCTTTGCTTTGCTAGCTGCAACATGGAACCTGCACACACACAACCAAGTACTTTGTTCCCAACTTGCGATGAGGTTGTCAATCTCACCGGTTTGCTTGAAACAAATATTATGAGCGTATCGAGTGGAAAACAGTAGAAGTATGCGAGTAAAGTAAATAGTGCGAGTAAAGTAAACAAGTGATAGCAATATGATGGAAATAGGACCGGGGTCCACAGTTCACTAGTGGTGTCTCTCCATAAGATAAATAACACATGCTAGGTAAACAAATTACAGTTGGGCAATTGATAGAATAAAGATAAACATGATATGTCAAGAAGATCACTATGAGATTTACTCTGGGTATTACAACAAAATACATAGAACGCCATCCAACTGCATCTATGACTAATAATCCACTTGTGGCGAGTCAATCCGAGAACTCCACAAGTATTAAGTTGTGAACAACATATAATTGCATTAAGCAAAGTGTGTAATGTAAACAAAGCATATGCCCTTGAGCATATGAATGTTGTTTTCTCCCTAGTAGCAACAGCACATCTACAATCTTAGAGGTTTCTGTCACTCCCCCAGGTTAAATAGAGGCATGAACCCACTATCGAGCATAAATACTCCCTCTTAGAGTCACTAGCAACTACTCGGCCAACTACTAACAACGGAGAGCATGCAAGATCATAAACAACATAGAGATAACAAAAGATATAATTCAGTACAGCAACTCAATCATAACACCAATATTCATCGGATCCCAACAAACCAAACATGTAGAATTACATAACGGTGATCTCAATCATGTAGGGCAGCTCATGAGATCTAAACATGGAGCACAAGGTGGAGAAGACATCTAGCTACTGCTATGGACCCATAGTCCAAGGTAGACTACTCACTCATCACTCTGGAGGCAAGCATGGCGATGAAGAAGACCTTCGGTGGTGATTTCCCTCTCCGGCAGGGTGCCGGGAAGAGCTTCTGGACCCTCCCGACCTCGGGTCAATGACGGCGGCGGATCGCGATGTGTTTCTAGAAAATTGATCAGGTACTTAGGTTTTTCCTATCGGGGGGTCTTTATAGGTGAAGGGGCGATATCAGAGGTGGGGCCAGGTGCCCTCATGCCTGGCTGGCGTGGCCCAGGCCCTGGCCGCGCCGGCCTGGTGTGTGGGGCCCCTGTGGCCTCCCTCCTACTTCTCTTTGGATCTCTGGAAGCTCCCAAACAAAATAAGACTTCAGGAACTTGTTTCATCCAATTCCGAGAATATTTCCTATGTATCACTTCCGAAACACAAAAACAGCAGAAAACAGGGAACTGGCACTGTGGCAACTTGTTAGTAGGTTAGTTCCAGAAAATGCATAAAAGTGCCATGAAGTGTAACAAAACATTGGGCAAATGGTGTAAAAACGAGCATGGAGCATCAAAAATTATAGATACATTGGAGACGTATCAGTCCTCGTTATTGGCCTACCAGCTATAACCCAAGAACAAGATGGACACTCGAAGCCCAAGAAGCCCAAGACTAATTAGGGTTCGCATACACCTGTAACTGACTTAGACTGGATTCCGAGACCTCGTCCCCCATATAATTAATGAGGTTTTAACCCGGTAATGCCCATGTTTAGGGCTTTCAATTCATAGAGAGAGCGTGGGCGCTTGGCGGATTCGACGGCTTCAGATAGAAACAGGGGTACACAGGACTTTACCAGGTTCAGCCCCCGGAGGGTAAAGACCTACATCTTGCTTGTCTGATCGTGTATTGCTGGTATAATTGGAGCTGTTACAATGGTGCGCAGATGGGATCTGGCTATGGTCGAAAAAGAGATGGCATGTGCTAGCCTGTGTGTGGGATCTATGCAAGATTAGATTGATCCTTTCTTTGCCGCCCCTCCTCGCCCTTATATGGGGGACGAGGTCTCGAGATCCGGTCCAAGTCGGTTACAGGTGTATGCAAAACCTAATTAGTCTTGGGCTTCTAGTGTCCATCTTGTTCTTGGGATGTAGCAGGTAGGCCAATATCGAGGACCCGAGGGGTCGTACCCTCGTCAGACACCCTTTACACACATACGTCACACACTTAAAGGAAAACATATCATAAGTACTAGTGCAATGATTTATAAATTTATATGTGATCACATTTCTCTCATCTACCTACACTTGGTGGTGTCAAGCACGTCATTGAAGGGTTCAAGACATAGAAAACAAAAATTTCCTACGAAGAGAACCACTAACTAGCCAAGATCAAGTCTATGAGAAGGTTTGCAATGGACATGCCATCGACTTAGAAGGGCTCACCCTAGAAGATTGAAAGCGGTTATCGTTCCGCTAGAACGTGGATGATAAAGTGGTATGGTTGCTGATCTCAAGATCGTGTAGTAGAGCACCACAACGTGTAGCGCATCCATCCTCGGCCACATGTATAGATGATGACGACCTCTGTGCCCTTGTTCTAGCGGGGTGCGGAACTAGAGGATCCTCTAGAACTCCACCACCTTCTCCTTCTACTAAGTATAGTGGTGCGCATAAGGAAGCAGCATGCGCAGACGACAAAGTCTCGGTACCATGCGCCCCCATTAGCAGAGAAACTACCGCGGCTAGCAGGCAACTCCCAAATCGAGGCTGCATGACACAAACCCACAAGATCTAGATTGTGCCCGCACATAAATGTGATAGCGGTGTTGAACAAATATTATGTAAATGTGTTGGAAAAACCCTTGGTTGTATTCTTCAATGGGGTAGTTTGTTATTAAATTTTCATGTATGTGAAGAGGTCCTATTCCATCGGCTTCAGTTTACCAATGAATCATCTCCTTGCACTTTATATTAAGTTCCTATAATGAAATATTTTCTATAGGTTGTTCCTTATGTGTATACAAATATGATGGTATATAACATTAAAAATTAAATCAGCTTTTAAACAACTATGTTTCAAGATTCTCCTTTCTTACTACGGTTTGGGTGGATCTGCTCTTTGCTTTTGTGGGTGACTCCATGAATTTTCAGGTTGTATGTTCTCTTGAGCTTTTAATATTTTGTTAGTTCCTTTCCTTGAGAGCTTTATCTCTAAGCCATCCCTATAAGGGGTGAAGCCAACTAATGTCTTTATCTATGATTCAATGGATTGGAAATTCTTTTCACAACTGACAAGGGTATAGTTAATGGAGCCCGTTAGTTGAGAACCCTAAGGCCCGTATAGCTAGGCCCAATTGTAATGATAATCAAATACGAGTTCTTACCATATGTCGATGTTGTAATCTGTATCGGACCCTACCCGATCCTCGAGACCTGGCCACCTATATATAGGGGCCAGGAGGGGACGGTGTAGGCCAGATTGAAAGCAAGCCAGGTTGAACACCCAAGTTGACTTTCGACATACACCTATTTCGACTAACTTTACCTTCGAGTTCATCTGACGCCCTATCTCCCCGATCCTAAGTCCTTCATTTAGGGCATTTATCGAGTTAACCCTCGTCAATTGGCGCCGACCGTGGGGAACTTGGGCATTGGAATCATGAATTCAATGGCTTTTTTGCTTTTAGCCAACAGTAGTATAGAAGTCGACGAAAACCAAGAGATGGAGTTGACAATTGGAAGTTTGAGCATCCTCATCGGGCCATTGGGCTCATCTCGCCTTTCAGATCCAACAAAACAAGATCCGTCGGCAAGTGAGCCTGAAACAGTAGTGATAATGGAGTATTCCGATGGCTTTTCCAGCGAGGTAAACTCGCTGGTCAGCCTAGGAGAAGTGCAAAAAGGAAAGATCACAGAAGACAACAAAGCAAAGGAAAATTTCGACGTAGGAGTCCAACTCGATGATCTCATGATCTGCCTCGATGATATCTCAGACAAATCAACAGACACATGGGAGATAGGGTTAGAGCTTTCAGAAGATGGTGAGTCGGTCTTCTCAAGCTTCAATAGTAACATCAGCAAACAATGCCAGGTGCTCGCCATTGTGGGAGACAACTTAGAAGAATTCGACAAAAACAACAACCCAGTGCTAAACCCAGCAAATATCGACAGAGGAGCAAATCACCTAGCAGAAGGGCAAACAGCAGAATCCCTCATAGCCAGGGAAAAAATTCGACTATCAGTCAATGAATGGAGGATAATAAGAGATGCCGTAGAACACGACACACCAATACCATCAAATTCTAGCAAAGACATGCTTTTGGGGTATCATTATGCCATAAGGCAGCAGTCGAAGCAATTAGCAAAGGAGAAAATAGAGATACAAAGAAGAAAAGATTCAGCCATTGCAGCTAGCAATGCCGCTCGTAAAGTGCGAAGCGACTCATCATATAGTAATGTAAGGAAAAATCATCGACATGGTTCAAGGTACGACAACCTCGAGTATTCTGACAGGCAAAACATTTCCAAAAACCTCAACTCGTCCTTTCTATCGGTCGACAAACAGGGGAACATCCTGCCAAAAACCCCTGAAGCAGCACTAGTAGCAGCGCAAGCATATCTGCTGTGACACTCCCGAATTTATCACAAATTCGAAGTGCCCGTTATGTATTCCACCACAATCCCAGAATCATTGTTGTGATACACATAACATAGTTGGTAACCAGTTCCATAGACATTACAATATGAATTGTTCAAATACAATGGTCATAGTGACCAAGTTCATATTACAACACAATATAGCAGCGGAAATAAAGTCTTTGGGTCCATGCCTTCACCCTACAGGCAATGGTGACTCAGGAGACGATCTTAGTTCTGATACTCTTCTTCATAACCTTCCTCCGGATACTCTTCCCCATAGTCTGGCCAAGTTGATAGCCAGGGACACAGCCATGAGTACATTGGATGCACTCGCAAACCATCTTATAAAAGGAAATGATGAAGTAGAAATGCAAGTTTGATATGGTGGACTAAGCACTAAGTTTATTTGCAGAAGCTAGTTTTATTTCCCAAGAATGTTCATTAGTAGAGAAGAAGTTTTTAATTCTCTAAGTTCAATCTAAAGAGGAACTTCAAGTGTGTCAACATTAATGTCAAGTCAAGTCATTCACCAAGGTCACCATAAGTTATTATCATTCTTGACAAAAGTCAAGCACAGCTTGCCAACTGTCCATGACCGCGGACGTGGCTATTCGAATAGTTTTGAAACCTCTGCAGAGGGGTACACTTTACCCACAAGATTTGATACATCTGCCAGGAGAAATCCATGGATCGTCATACACAAAGTATGCGAGGTTCAGATAATCAAACAAACTCCTTCACTTGTCTACTCTAGTATAGGATTCTTCCCTAAGAGTCCATTTTGGCACTCCTAGTTTTGCCTGCTGCAGAGTGCTGCATGAATGGAAATTTTCCACTCAGTTCGGAAGCACCCACGCATGGCTTACTTCTATAAAGATGATACAAGATCTCCCATACTAAAGTAAACAAGCTACAAAATAAGCCCCTTCCCATTTAGGGGTAATGTGGTCGTACAGTATGGTTGGCTCACATGGTACATCACTTAGTATCATTTAGCAAATACATTCCATAGTCCTTAGTCAAGATTATTTTCTTTCATAAAACCATCATGTAGAAGAAATCTCCAATTCAAGTTTTCAAGTTCAAGTCATCCATTTCAAATAGGGTTCCCCTTCTTAGATGGCCTCCATTTTATTAGCGACTAAGCGACTACATTGAATAATGATACCACTAAATAAGGTTGGATAAACTCAGCTTGATGCTCTTGCTAAGCAAGATATCACTACACATCTATCATTCTATTCTAGCAATTCAATCATGCAATTTACTTAGAACAAGTAGAATGCAATGGTAAAACTAGGCATTTGGAGTATGATTCAAAAGATGGCTTGCCTTGGTTGGCAAAGTGTCCGGGGTAGTCTTCTTCTTCTTGATAAAATTCCCCCTCAATATCCTCCTCAGCAACACTAGCGTCTAATAATGAATAAACACAAAGCACATAATCACTACACAATACTAACAACACTCCAAACACACATACTTGTTTTCAAACAATAAACTTCATGTTGGATTTTTATTGAGTTGTGTTGCAAGTTTTTATTAAGTGGGTAAGTTAGCTTTTCTTAACACTTGTCATGTGTTGTTTTACTTTTTAAGTATGGGTATGAAACTAGGGTATTAGGGCTAGTTCAAGTGGAGATTGACTAATTAAGTAAATTGGTAGAGATGGAAAAAATTAAGCTAAGGGCATAGTGGGGGTCTATCATTTGATGCTACACACTAGGGTTGGATTAGGGTCTAATTGGTACCACTAACAAGGTTTGAGTTGATTGAGGTTGGACTAAACAGTAGGTAAGTTTACTAGGGAGTTCATAAACCAAGTTTTAAGATTTTTGGAGGTTTAGACAATTTCCTAGAATTTTTCTAAGATTAATAATACTATGGTCAAAGTATTCTTATTGGATTAAATCCCTAACTCAAATTTGATTCTAACTAGTTCCAGAGGCTAGTAATTCCCTAAGCTTTCCAACGCATATTCATTTGCTAAAAACGGATTTCTACAACTCTTGGAATTTAAATTTGAAAAACATATCTGAAACAAATTTGAAATGAGCGGGAAATTAAATAAAAATGTTTTGGACCGAAACTCACTGAACCGGGCCGATTTCCAAAGAAACCTAAACGGGCCGGCCCAGTATTGCTTCGCGCCGGGCGAGATTCGTTCGAATTTGAACTGACAAGCGGGGCCTATGCATCAGGCCACTTAATCGCACCGAACCGGTATGCGGCCGTAGGATTAGAATCCAACGGTGCACATCCATCGTCTACCTCGGCTAGGGCTGGGAGCTCACTGGCGTGCAGAGACGAGTGTTCGACGGTGGGGGCTCGACGGAGAGGAAGCATGGCTTGATGGCGAGGTAGCAGATCGACGGCGGCTGCTCCGCTCCTCCACCTTGCACCAGCAGAAATTCCAACGGTGGCCAGAGTCTCCAGGAATGCGGCGGTGCACACTCACAGAGATCGGACAACTCCGAGGGAGAGAGGAAGAGAGAAGAGTGGGAATCGGTAGCGGTGAGGGTGTGCTTCTTCTGGGTGTCGACGGGGGGGGGGGGGGGGGGGGGGGGGGGGGGGTTATAGGCACGGGAGAGGGCGGGAGCTAGGGTTTCCAGTGGCATGCTGGGGCGGTGCCTGTCCACGTGCGCAAGCAAAGCTGGGCGTGGCGGCCTTGGGGGCGTGCTGGCAGGGAGTTGTCTTGGCGACAGAGTACTGTGGGGCGGCGCTGGTGAGGCCACGACGGTCGGTGTCGTGCAGGAAGCAGCGGGACAGAGAGGGGGGTCCGGGGGTGTTCTTCCTCCTCTCCTCCATGTCTCACGGCTCGGGTCGGGGCAGAGGGGGCTGGGCTCGACCAAGGAGGACTCCTCAAGCATGGCTACAGGGTTAGAGCGAAGATGAACAGCGTTGGTTACAGTGAATTGATTTTCTCAGATTTTTGCTCCCCAGGTGTTCGACACAATGCTCGCAAGAATTTAAATTTCAAATTTTTGAAAACGGCCACTGTGGTTTGTCAAGATACTTCACAAGGATTCCAGATATATTTTTGTTGAGCAAAGAGATGAGGTTTTGCAGAGATCATATTTGAATTTTGGGGTATGGTCACTGTTTCAGATTCAAACTTTGGCTGATGTTTGAGTTATGTTCTGATTTGAATTTTGGTTTGAAATTTCTTGGTCAAGTTAGTATGCAGCCTGGTCAAGCTCAACTAACTGACCACACCCTTACTTGAGTTACAGATTTCTTATTCTAAGTGTCCAAAGTAGGGTAGTCAATAAGAATTTCTAGATCAACTTTTTCTTCTCTTTTTCTTTCTTTCTTTTGTTTCTGGTTTCTTTGGCTCTTATAATACTCCTCTAAGGCTTCTGTTGGTTAAGTTAGAATTAACTCACTATTGCACAACAAATTATAACACACATGAAATCATAAAAGACATATAATAGAAAATACATGCATACATGCAATATGAATGAAAAAGTTTTAGTTGGTCCAAAATTTGGCACTTTAATTCATAGGAAGTGTATTACAAATATTTGGGTTGTTACAATCTTTCCCCCTTAACAAGAATCTCGTCCTCGAGATTCACTAACTAGGAACTAAAAAGATTGGGGAATTCTTTCTAAAGGTAATCTTCTCGTTCCCAAGTGGCTTCCTCTTCGGTGTGATTACTCCACTGAACTTTCAGAAACTTGATGCTTTGGGTCCGAGTGGTTCGATATGTTTCCTCGAGGATACGGATAGGCACTTCATGATAGGTCAAATCCTTGTTGATGTCCACCGAACAGTGATCAATATTCTTGAAGATATCTGGCTTCTCCGGGACTTCAAGACATTTCCGAAGTAAAGACACGTGAAAGACATCGTGCACTTCAGACAATTCAGGGGGCATCTCCAACTGATAAGACACTTCTCCTCTGTGGCCTAGTATCTTGAAGGGTCCAATATATCTTGGTGCAAGCTTTCCTTTTACTTGGAATCTCTGCATTCCCTTGAGAGGTGATACTCTAAGATATACAAAATCTCCAATCTTGAAGGTTAGTTCTCTATGTCTCTTGTCGGCATAACTCTTCTGTCTAGACTGGGCTGCCTTGAGGTAACCATGAATCCTGCGAACCTTCTCTTCAGCTTCTTGCAGAATGTCTGGCCCAAATATCTTACTGTCTCTGGTTTTAGACCAATTCAAAGGGGTACGACACTTTCTTCCATATAAAGCTTCAAATGGGGCCATTTGCAAACTGGCTTGATAACTGTTGTTGTAGGAAAACTCTGTGAAAGGCAGACAATCTTCCCACTTAGCTCCATAGGCTAGAACATAGGCTCTCAACATATCTTCAAGTATTTGGTTCACTCTTTCAGTCTGTCTATCAGTCTGAGGGTGGTAAGCTGTGCTAAAGGCTAATTTGGTTCCCAAGGCTTGGTGCAAACTTCTCCAAAATCTTGAGGTGAATTGGGTTCCTCGATCAGAAACTATGGTTTTAGGGACTCCATGCAAACTAACAATCCTAGATAGATAAAGATCTGCCAGCTGTCCTGAGGTATAAGTGGTCTTGACAGGAATAAAGTGGGCAACTTTGGTCAGTCTATCCACAATGACCCAGATAGAGTCATTTCTACGGCTAGACCTTGGAAATCCCATGATGAAATCCATTCCAACAGATTCCCACTTCCATTTCGGAACTTGCAAAGGTTGCAGCAGTCCCGCAGAACGTTGATGTTCAGCCTTGACTCTTTGACAAATATCACACTTAGATATGAACGATGCAATCTCATGCTTCATCCCATGCCACCAAAACTGTTCCTTTAAATCTTGATACATTTTAGTTCCACCGGGGTGGATGGAGTAAGGTGTCTCATGGGCTTCCTTCATAATAACTTCCTTCAATTCTGACTCCGCAGGCACACAAAGATGTCCTTTATACCAAAGAACTCCTTGATCATCTTCTTCAAATCCTGGCACCTTGCCGGAACTAATTCTGCGCTTAATTCCGTCAATACTCTCATTTCCCTTCTGGGCTTCTTTGATTTGGCTCATCAAGGTGGGTTGAAACTCAAGGTTGGCTAAGAATCCTTGACTGACTAGTTCCAATCCAAAAAATTTAAACTCTTGGTGCAACATGGGTTGCTCCTCTTTGATCATCATATTCAAGGTGCATGGCTTCCTACTTAATGCATCGGCCACTACATTGGCCTTACCGGGGTGATAATGAATTTCCAGATCATAATCCTTGATCAGCTCTATCCATCTTCTTTGCCTCATGTTTAACTCCTTCTGTGTAAAAATATACTTCAAACTCTTGTGATCAGTGTAGATCTCGCAACGGTTGCCCATAAGATAATGCCTCCAAGTCTTCAAAGCTAGAACTACGGCTGCTAACTCTAGATCATGGGTTGGATAGTTTTCTTCATGAGGTCGAAGCTGCTGGGAGAGGTATGCTATGACCTTGCCTTCTTGCATTAATACACAACCAAGTCCAAGTTTGGAGGCGTCGCAATAGACATCAAAGTTCTTAGTGATATCATGCATGGTTAGGACGGGGGCGGTCACCAACCGCTTCTTGAGCTCTTGAAAACTCTCTTCACACTTAGGGGTCCATTCAAACTTCTTGTCCTTCTTCAACAGTTGGGTCATTGGCCTGGCAATGCTTGAAAACCCTTCAACAAATTTGCGGTAATATCCTGCTAATCCAAGAAAACCTCTAACTTTAGTTTGAGTGGTAGGGGCTTCCCATTCCATGACTGATTTGATCTTCTTTGGGTCTACTGATATTCCTCCAGCTGATAAAACATGTCCTAAGAATCCAACTTCCTTCAACCAAAACTCACAGGCGTAAAGCTGATGCTCTTTCAGAGTCTCTAAGATTAATTTTAGATGGGTTGCATGCTCTTCTTCAGACATGGAGTAAATAAGAATGTCATCAATGAAGACAACAACAAACTTATCCAAGAACTCCATGAAAACCTTATTCATGAGATTCATAAAATAAGCAGGGGCATTGGTTAATCCAAAGGACATTACGGTGTACTCATACAATCCGTATCGGGTAGTGAAGGCTGTTTTAGGTATATCAGTTGCACGGATCTTCAGTTGATGGTATCCAGTTCTAAGGTCTATCTTTGAGAAGACTTGAGCTCCAGTCAATTGGTCAAACAGATCATCAATCTTGGGAAGAGGATACTTATTTTTTTATGGTAACATCATTTAGCTTGTGGTAATCAGTGCACAGTCGGCTGGAACCATCACTTTTATCCACAAACAAGACAAGTGATCTCCAAGCCGATGAACTTGGCTGAATCAATCCCTTACTCAAAAGGTCATCCAATTGCTTCTTTAACTCCACTAGTTTAGCTGGGTTCATACGATAGGGTCGTTGGGCTATGGATCCAGTTTCGGGGATAAGCTCAATGATAAACTCAATGTCCCAATCCGGTGGCATTCCGGGTAGCTCATCGGGAAAAACATCCGGGTATTCATAGACGATGGGAACTTGCTCTAGAGTTGGTCCTGAGATACTCTTATGACATCTGGTGGTTTGGGGTGGTTTTACGGACACATGCTTTACTATAATTCTAGTGCTACTCTTCATGGTGATGGTCTTCTTGGCACAATCTATCACTCCTTGATGGGAAGACATCCAATTCATACTAAGAACTACTTCCAAACCTTTAGTTCTCAACACTATCAAATTGGCTAAGAAGGCTATTCCATGAATTTCTATGGGAACTGCCAAATAGTTTCACTCAGCCCTTGTTGTTGACCCAGGTATTTGTACTAACATGGCATGTTTCATGGGTGTTGGTTGAAGTCCACTTTTATCAACAAATAACTTAGTAACAAACGAGTGTGAAGCTCCAGAATCAAATAGAACTCTTGCAGGAACTGAATTAACAGGGAACATACCAAGCACAACGTTGGTTGCCTCCTGAGCTTCTTCAACATTCATGTGATTCAGACGGCCTCGAGGGTGAGGCTGGTTCCTTGGTGGATAATTCTTTCCATTTCCAACACGGCACTGCTGCTGAGCAGGAGCAGTGGTCTTGGATGCCTCATTCAGCTTCTTCGGGCACTCATTGGAGTAGTGCCCTTTGAGTCCGCACTCATAACAGGTAACACCAGATTTGTCACCCGACTTGGGTGACGCAGGTGCGCCATTCGGCCTTGGAGTGTTGGGGTTGAAGTTGTTGCCATTAGGTCTTGGAGGTGCACGGTTGAAGTTGTTGCCGTTCGGACGGTTGGGAAAGTTGGGACGTGGAGCAGGTGCAGATGGCCACATCGGTCTAGGGGCGAAACCATAGGTGGATTTCCCCTTGGCTTCTGCGAGTTGCTTGAGTTGCCTTGGTACATCATACGGCGCTTGCGGTTCTCTGCAGCTTGCTTGAGTTTGCCTTCCATCTGAATGGCAGAGTCAACCAATGACTCCAGGTCTGCAAAGGGAATGCTGACCAGGACACATTACATCTCATCATGAAGTCCATTCAGAAACCTTCCTTGCTTCTTCTCATTGGTGTTGGTGTCATCTGGGGCATACCTAGACAAGGTAAGGAACTTGTCACGGTAGTCAACCACAGATAGGGAACCTTGCTTCAGATTTCTGAACTCATCTCTCATCTTTTAACCAATCCCAAAGGAACATGGGCTTTGCTAAACTTGCTCTTGAACTCCTCCCAAGGTATCATATACCCTTGGGCTTGCATTTCACGAGTGCTATCCCACCAAGCTCTTGCGGCTCCAGCAAGGTAGTGGGTGGTGTACAAGACCTTCTCATTTTCGCCAACTTCGGCGACTGCCAAATTGTTCTCCATAGTGTGAAGCCAGTCATCAACATCTAAGGGTTCTTCAGACTTAGTGAACATAGGTGGGTTGGTGTTTTGGAAACTCCTTAACTTGGATCGGTGGTCACCATGGCCATTGTTTTCTTCTTCACCATGGCCATTTCCATTGCCATTGTTGTGGTTCATTGCCATCTGGGTTAGCTGCTGAAGAGTGGCCAAGTTAGCTTGGCGCTCAGCTCGGGCTGCTTCCCGATCTTCCATGATCAACCTTAGCAGTTGTGCCACTTCCGAGTTCGGGGGTGGGGGTACTCGCGGCATCTGAAGATAAGGTGTGTAAGACAAGAGGGAAAAACTAATTGCTAAGATTTAAATGTAACATGGATGATGCAATTTTTGTCTTACTAAGGCCTTAAGGGCCAAATTCATATTTCTTTCAACAAGCATCAAACATACCATACATACGAGTTCACACATTACAAATGGTTTACATCAAACCATTGCGACTCGTCTACTAGAGAGGGGGATACAACTCACACCTACACGAAGTGACTTAAAGTAAACTCATAACTAGATAACCCAGGGATCTCCAATCTAAACAGCGAGCTCCTCGGGGTCTTCCTCCTCATCATCCTCGATGAATCCATTATCCTCATCATCCTTCTGATCATCAAGGTCCTCCATGAAATCATCCTCGTCACTAATGAAAGCATTATCCTCCTTGCGGAGGTCAATGCCTTCCTCCTCACCAAGGTGGCTCTCTAGATCCTCAATGTACTCAGTCAGCTCAGCCACATTGGCCTTCAACTCCTCAATGGTCTGATCCCTCTCATCGCGCTGGCGGCGAAGGCTCTTGCGATCCCTAGCAAGGATCCTGATGGTGCTCCTTGCCTCCACCAGTGCGAAGTGCTCAAGGTTGGCCTTGGTACGGACACGATCTGCCTCCTACTGAGTAGAGTACAGCAAGAAGTCCATGTGATTGATATAGGTACTTGGCTCATTTTGCCCTGGCATGTTTGCAGGACGCCCCTCTGCATCACGCCAAGCAAAGTTCCTAAAGCGCCCCCCCTGGACCTCCTCAACATGCAATCCGCATAAGCGGGCATGCATCTCCTGCATACCTCGGACCAAACCATCAGCCCAAGTGTTCTCCACAAGCTCAAACTTGATCCTTGGAGAACTTAGATCTCCCTTCTTGCCACGGCAACTCGCCCTGATAAGCCACCGTAGCTCTCCATCTGGGTGCTCATTGAGCATGGCTCCCTTGAACTCCGGATACAGATGATCCAGGAACAAGGTCAGGGTGGTGAGGTCACGCTCGAAACATAGGCTGCCACCATGGCCCAACTGGTACTGCTCAGTGAATACCGGGGCCATCTATAAAATTTTAGATTAGATTTAAGTTAGTGACCAACTCAAGTGTGCAAAATTTTAAGTAGACAAAAACTGAATTATGTACAAAGCTTTGTAAATAGGAAGGAAAAGACTAAGCAATTTTAAACCATTACTTATCTCTTTGCTTTTGTAAAGGTTTCATTTAACGCCCATTCTAACTAAGGTCTCCTATGGTCAGCCTTGGCTCTGATACCAACTTGTGACACCCCCAAATTTATCACAAATTCGAAGTGCCCGTTATGTATTCCACCACAATTCCAGAATCATTGTTGTGATACACATAACATAGTTGGTAACCAGTTCCATAGACATTACAATATGAATAGTTTAAATACAATGGTCATAGTGACCAAGTTCATATTACAACACAATATAGCAGCGGAAATAACGTCTTCGGGTCCATGCCTTCACCCTACAGGCAATGGCGACTCAGGAGACGATCTTAGTTCTGATACTCTTCTTCATAACCTTCCTCCGGATACTCTTCCCCATAGTCTGGCCAAGTTGATAGCCAGGGACACAGCCATGAGTACATTGGATGCACTCGCAAACCATCTTATAAAAGGAAATGATGAAGTAGAAATGCAAGTTTGATATGGTGGACTAAGCACTAAGTTTATTTGCAGAAGCTAGTTTTATTTCCCAAGAATGTTCATTAGTAGAGAAGAAGTTTTTAATTCTCTAAGTTCAATCTAAAGAGGAACTTCAAGTGTGTCAACATCAATGTCAAGTCAAGTCATTCACCAAGGTCACCATAAGTATTATCATTCTTGACAAAAGTCAAGTACAGCTTGCCAACTGTCCATGACCGTGGACGCAGCTATTCGAATAGTTTTGAAACCTCTGCAGAGGGGTACACTTTACCCACAAGATTCAATACATCTACCGGGAGAAATCCACGGATCGTCATACACAAAGTATGCGAGGTTCAAATAATCAAACAAACTCCTTCACTTGTCTACTCTAGTATAGGATTCTTCCCTAAGAGTCCATTTTGGCACTCCTAGTTTTGCCCGCTGTAGAGTGCTGCATGAATGGAAATTTTCCACTCGATTCGGAAGCACCCACGCATGGCTTACTTCTATAAAAGATGATACAAGATCTCCCATACTAAAGTAAACAAGCTACAGACTAAGCCCCTTCCCATTTAGGGGTAATGTGGTCGTACGGTATGGTTGGCTCACATGGTACATCACTTAGTATCATTTAGCAAATACATTCCATAGTCATTAGTCAAGATTATTTTCTTTCATAAAACCATCATGTAGGAGAAATCTCCAATTCAAGTTTTCAAGTTCAAGTCATCCATTTCAAATAGGGTTCCCCTTCTTAGATGGCCTCCATTTTATTAGCGACTAAGCGACTACATTGAATAATGGTACCACTAAATAAGGTTGGATAAACTCAGCTTGATGCTCTTGCTAAGCAAGATATCACTACACATCTATCATTCTACTCTAGCAATTCAATCATGCAATTTACTTAGAACAAGTAGAATGCAATGGTAAAACTAGGCATTTGGAGTATGATTCAAAAGATGGATTGCCTTGGTTGGCAAAGTGTCCGGGGTAGTCTTCTTCTTCTTGATAAAATTCCCCCTCAATATCCTCCTCAGCAACACTAGCGTCTAATAACGAATAAACACAAAGCACACAATCACTACACAATACTAACAACACTCCAAACACACATACTTGTTTTCAAACAATAAACTTCATGTTGGATTTTTATTGAGTTGTGTTGCAAGTTTTTATTAAGTGGGTAAGTTAGCTTTTCTTAACACTTGCCATGTGTTGTTTTACTTTTTAAGTATGGGTATGAAACTAGGGTATTAGGGCTAGTTCAAGTGCAGATTGACTAATTAAGTAAATTGGTAGAGATGGAAAAAATTAAGCTAAGGGCATAGTGGGGGTCTATCATTTGATGCTACACACTAGGGTTGGATTAGGGTCTAATTGGTACCACTAACAAGGTTTGAGTTGATTGAGGTTGGACTAAACAGTAGGTAAGTTTACTAGGGAGTTCATAAACCAAGTTTTAAGATTTTTGGAGGTTTAGACAATTTCCTAGAATTTTCCTAAGATTAATAAGACTATGGTCAAAGTATTCTTATTGGATTAAATCGCTAACTCAAATTTGATTCTAACTAGTTCCAGAGGCTAGATAATTCCCTAAGCTTTCCAACGCATATTCATTTGCTAAAAACAGATTTCTACAACTCTTGGAATTTAAATTTGAAAAACATATCTGAAACAAATTTGAAATGAGCGGGAAATTAAATAAAAACGTTTCGGACCGAAACTCACTAAACCGGGCCGATTTTCGAAGAAACCCGAACGGGCCAGCCCAGTATCGCTTCGCGCCGGGCGGGATTCGTTCAAATTCGAACTGACAAGCGGGGCCTACGCGTCAGGCCACTTAATCGCACCGAACCGGTACACAGCTGTAGGATTAGAATCCAATGGCGCACGTCCGTCGTCTACCTCGGCTAGGGCTGGGAGCTCACCGGCGTGTAGAGACGAGTGTTCGACGGCGGGGGCTCGACGGGGAGGAAGCAGGGCTTGATGGCGAGGTAGCAGATCGACAGCGGCTGCTCCGCTCCTCCACCTTGCACCAGCAGAAACTCCAACGGCGGCCGGAGTCTCCAGGAATGTGGTGGCGCACGCTCACAGAGATCAGACGACTCCGAGGGAGAGAGGAAGAGAGAAGAGTGGGGATTGGTAGCGGTGAGGGTGTGCTTCTTCTGGGTGTCGTCGGGGGGTTTTTTATAGGCATGGGAGAGCACGGGAGCTAGGATTTCCAGTGGCATGCTGGGGCAGTGCCTGGCCATGTGCGTGAGCAAAGCCGGGCATGGCGGCCTTGGGGGCGTGCTGGCGGGGTGTTGTCTTGGCGATGGAGTACTATGGGGCGGCGCTGGTGAGGCCACGACAGTCGGCATCATGCAGGAAGCAGCGGGACAGAGAGGGGGGGTCCGGGGGTGTTCTTCCTCCTCTCCTCCATGTCTCACGGCTCGGGTCGGGGCAGAGGGGGCTGGGCTCGACCAAGGAGGACTCCTCGAGCATGGCTACAGGGTTAGAGCAAAGATGAACAACGTTGGTTACAGTGAATTGATTTTCTCAGATTTTTGCTCCCCAGGTGTTCGACACAATGCCCGCAAGAATTTAAATTTTGAATTTTTAAAAATAGCCACTATGGTTTGTCAAGATACTTCACAAGAATTCCAGATATATTTTTGTTGAGCAAAGAGATGAGGTTTTGCAGAGATCATATTTGAATTTTGTGGTATGGTCACTATTTCAGATTCAAACTTTGGCTGATATTTGAGTTATGTTCTGATTTGAATTTTGGTTTGAAATTTCTTGGTCAAGTTAGTATGCAGCCTGGTCAAGCTCAACTAACTGACCACACCCTTACTTGAGTTACAGATTTCTTATTCTAAGTGTCCAAAGTAGGGTAGTCAATAAGAATTTCTAGATCAACTTTTTCTTCCCTTTTTCTTTCTTTCTTTTGTTTCTGGTTTCTTTGGCTCTTATAATACTCCTCTAAGGCTTCTGTTGGTTAAGTTAGAATTAACTCACTATTGCACAACAAATTATAACACACATGAAATCATAAAAGACATATAATAGAAAATACATGCATACATGCAATATGAATGAAAAAGTTTTAGTTGGTCCAAAATTTGGCACTTTAATTCATAGGAAGTGGATTACAAATATTTGGGTTGTTACATCTGCTTACAACTCGACCAAGTCTAGGAGATCCTAGGGAACATATGCACAGAGCAGCATTGAACGGACTCAACATGGTGGGCCACAAGCTATCAGCAAAAGGAGAGGAAGCATATCACCACAAGGAAGTGCATAAAGCAAGGTCACCTCACCATCACAACAGTCCTCGGCGCAGAAGCAGCAAGCAACGATCTCGATCGCCATCACCAAAACAGCACGGTGGAACCCAAAGATCGCGATCCCCAAACAAAAAACGCGACTATAAAGAAGACGAAAAAGAGATGGGGGCATCGTGCTTTACCCGCAGGGTTCGCACCACTCTAGTTCCCAAGGGATTCAAATTACCTCATGACTAGCAAAAGTACGACGGATCACAGGAACCACAATCATGGCTCTCAGATTACCTACAAGCAGTGCAAATATTAGGAGTAACCAAAGAAACAGCAATGCAAAGTTTGCAACTACACCTCACCGGCGCATCAAGGTCATGGTTGAGCAAACTAGAGAAAGAAACTATTGGAAGCTGGAAAGACCTCGCAAAGCAATTTACAAGCAACTTCAGGTTGACATACAAGCAGCCAGCATCAATAGAAGAAGTCAAAGCGTGTGTGCAACAACGCGACAAAACATTGCGGGCATACATCCAAAGATGGAGTCTCATAAAAAATTCGGCAGTCGAAGTCTCAGATGAAAGAGCAATAGATGCGGTCATCATTAGATTAAGGCGAAGAGACCTAGTCGAAGAGATGGGCAGAATCAAGCCAAAAACAGTGTCAGACCTCATGGACATAGCAAACAGATTTGCAGATGGAGAAGATGCATGCAACAACAAGAGGACGCGATCTCCAGAGGACGATAGAAGAAATAGATATGGAAGTCAAAGGAGACGGTCCCGAAATTATGATAATTACGGCTCCCATAGCCAAGTCGCCGCAAGATACAAAGATAACAGCTATCAAGAAAGTGATCGCAGAAGCTCGGGATATCAAAGCTATGGAAAGGAGGACTATAAAAAGTTTCCCACGAGAGAACCCAGAGAATACAACCCGTCGCCAGAAGATATGCTTAACGGACCTTGTCATATACACTCAGCGTTCGTCGATGGGAAGCGAGTATCAAGGCACGCAATGAAAGATTGTACAACATTCTTAAAACTATAAGAGGCAGCACTAAATTAGCAAACAGAAGCAAGGCGGCAAGGATTTGAAGGAAGCAACAATCCTCTGATGAATCAGCAAGGAAACAACGGAGCTCCTCAAGGACAAGACCAGCAAAACAAGGGACATGATGACGACGAAGGGTACGTTCCATCAAAAGGACACATCACAGCAATGATACAACCCATGCCCAAGTCGAACAAAGAAGAAAAGAGTACCACTCGATAAGTCAACCTAGCAGTCACCGCACCTCCAGCCACAACAGAGTATCTGCATTGGTCAGAACAACCAATCGAGTTCAACAGAGAAGACCACCCTATAACAGTACCTCGGCCAGGAAACACGCCTTTGGTACTCAAAGCTCAAATCGGCGCGTATGATGTCCATAGAATATTCATGGACACGGGAAGTGGAATCAACCTGATATACGCAAAAACACTCAGGGCAATGCATATATCATTAGAGTTCCTAAAACCAACAGATTGTTCCTTCCACAGGATCGTGCCAGGAAGTGCCAATTACCCACTGGCTCGAATAGCACTCAACGTCTGCTTTGGCAACCGACAAAACTACAGAAGAGAAAAGCTGGACTTCGAAGTCATGGATTGGCCATCCCAATATCACGCGGTCCTCGGATGACCCGCATTTTTGCGATTCATGGCAGTACCTCACTATACATATTTGGTACTTAAAATGCCAGGACCAAGAGGAATAATTACAGTAAAAGGAAGCTTTGAAGTTTCAGATCTCTGCGACAGGGAGTTCCACAAGATGGCTCAAAACTTTGGCATGACAGCCAACTATGCAGAGAAGGCAAAAAGCACAACTACAGAGGGCGTCAAGCTACTTGAAGGATGCGTTGCGGAGCCCGAGATGAAGAAACCACGAGTACGAGCATCAGGAGAAGACAAAGACACAGGAGAAGAAGAGAAAGCCATGACAGCATAAGCATCAAAAGAACGACAAAGTAGAGTAGAAAAGTAAGGCTGTAAAAGCCACGAGTTATACCAGGGGCAATGCCCTCTAGATCCAGAACACAGGTCACAGTCCGGATCTCTTGGGTCATATTTGAGTTTACGAATCTTTCAAAGGAAAAATGCGGCAAACACACGAATCATACAAAAACGCTCTGAGAATAAGTTTCAGACATACAGTCACGAAATAAAGAAACTCTCGCGTTCCACATAAGTATTACAACATCGGGTTGTCAGAATCATCTACACCTAAAGGGTCTAAGTAGTGAAACTCGCGGAAAAATGCAGAGTCTTCTTGCAATAGCCTGGCTATAATTCATCGGGCAGGCTGCAGGGTACTCTCCAAGTGTACTCGAAGGCTTGCCCTACCCGGAGGATAGCTCAATGACATAGAACTATAATTGAGTCTTGGCTGCCACTTGCGTATCCACCCAAGAGCAAAATTGGCACATGCCACTAAGTTCAGTTCTATCAATCGATGAATTCACTGGCTGGATCTAAAAACATCAAGAAGCAATGGGAAAGTCGCGGGCAGAGGATTGCGAGAAAGCATAACCGAGTGCATAGTTATGAGAGCTCTCTTGCAGCCATCCACTGCCTCGCCAATGTGCTGGGCACAGTCCTGAAGCAATACAATAGCACTCGGTAGCATTTCGCTCGGTAACCTGATGATCTTCAGCAGCAAAATCCAAACAAGTGCCTATGAGGGCAAAGGATATCATAAAAACAGCAGTGGAGCAAAAGGGAAAAAGATAAGTCGAAAGGAAACTTACATCGCAACATTTCACAGGCAGATTGAGATGATGCCGAGGATAAAAGAATTGCATTCTTCGTGATGCAAAATCTTTGCCGTCAAGCTGGACACCTTATCATCAAGAATTGATATCTGCTTGGTCAAGATAGAAGTTTTGCTAGCTTTATCAAATGCCATCTGAGCTTGGCGTTTGGCTGATGTCAAGCGAGACTCAAGATCAGAAATCCTTGAAGAGTACTATGAGCACTGACTACATCGACTAGGAGGCGACAAAATCATTGAACCGAATGCACGGGCAGCAGAAGGAGCAGGTTCGCCAGTCAAAGGATCATCGGTATGCATTGACTGGAAGTCAAAGGAAAAGAGAGAAGAAATATTTCAGAGAGACAATCACAAGACTTCATAAAAAGGACATGTATCTACATAAGTGCAAAACCCTTTGACTAAGATTATTGGGTTGCACGTGACTACAAGTCTTTACATTCAAAAGGATAAAATGGAAAACTACAAGAAGGCCGAGTCTACGCCACCTCAGCATTTTGCTCCGTGGCAGAAGAAGGCATGATAAATTCCTCGCCAATAGTCGACGAAGGCGCAGGGTCTTCCGCCGTTGGAGGCGGCGCAACAGATGTCGCGGAGGCCACTGAAGGAGAAATAATCGCCACCAGCGCAGGCGCCAACTTCTTCGCCTTCTCGATGAAAGTCTTCATCTCATCACGGGTGCGGCCATGGGAAGAGTTCACCTTCTCCCAGTCAAAATCCGCACCATGGGCAAGAGAAAGTGCAATAGAACCCTCAGCACCATGCTTCAGAGAGAGCCCCTTAAGCTGGAGGGTGGGGTCTTCAGTCGTATCGAAAGCATTGGCAAGCTTACCCAAGTTGTCCTTCGGAACTTCTGCTTTCTTCTTCAGCCACAACCCGACAAACAGCTGTGATAGAATGCGGCCAACTAACTCAAAAGTCTCCTGGATAGATATCCAGTTTTCCTCGAGTAGGTTAACCGCAGTCATCAGAGGGTCATCGTCCGGTTGCAGGGACGATGAAGATACCCCGGTAAATACTGCACAATAAAAGACAGAAAAGGAAAGGAAAGTGTCAGCAAGTACAAACAGTGCAACAGAAGATGAAATAGAAAACAAGGTGAAGCACTTACCCTTAGCAGCAGCAGAAATTGTGCGAAGACGCTCTGCCATGGCTTGCTCTCGCTGAGCATGCTCCTTGTTGGCATCAGCTAAAGCTTTCTCAGCTTTCTCTGCCTTACCAAGCGCTGATTTCTATGACTTCTCAGCACTTGCTTTGGCAGCGGCCGCAATATCATAAGCCTTTTGCGAGGCAGTAAGCTCGGCCTCCAGCGATGCAATTCGGGCATTGGCTGTCACTAGAGTAGCTACAACAAGAAGAAGAGATAGAGTCAAATACATAGCAAAAGATAAAGCATGGAGGAAAAGTCATGATTGGAGATAGGACGTACCTTCGGAAGCTTTCGCAACCTTAAGGTACCCAGCACATTCAGTGCCTAAGGCGACGAATCTCTTCAATAGTGCCTAAGAGAAAGAGCGTGTAAGAGCACAAGTGTATGCAACGGAAAAACATGTCAACAAAAGGATGTCGCTCACATCGTTGGGAGAAACCATCGATGCATGGGCTTCAAGGGAAACGTCGAGTTCTTTAGCCTTCTTTGAGCGTTTGTTGCTTCGGGTCTCCAGAATCTTCTTGACAGAAGCCCTGGTAACCCTTGGTGCAACAGCAGGCTCAGTAGGTTCATCAGCAGGCACAGGCGACATCGAAGGAGCAGTTGTATCAATTTTTTGCAGCTCCTCATCATCTCTATAAAAGAAGAAAACAAGTCATGTACCACACGACAGAAACAACACAAGAGCGGTGCAAGTGAAGAACTCAATTAAAGCACTTACGATGCCAGGAGGTCAAAGTATTCCTTATCTCCTGCCAAAACAGGAGATTTATCAGCAACTACTTGTTGCAAAGAGGAACTCGAAGAGGCAAGTTCGTCGACTCATTTCCTTTTCTTGTCCAAGCCAGTGTCTTCAGGATGCGCAGGAGGAGACGACGTCGACAAACTAGTATCCTCTTCTGATTCTTTGACATCATCTCCGTCCTGATTATCATCAACCTCGGGGGGCTTCAGATACAGACATGGCCAGATCAGTCGGAAGGGCCCCTGCCTCTAGAAGAGAAGGGTGCGAGAGGAGAAATTGGTGCCCCTGCATGTGAACACGTTACTCGAGTAAATAAGGAAAAGGAAAACATTGTTTGAAAAACACGGAATTCGACAACAAGTAGCCAAGAAGTAAGCAGATATATACCTCAGGAAGAGGGTGCACAGAGTCGAAGAAATCAGTGGTCAAATCAGCAACCGCATGTTCCTTGGTGAGCTTGGTGAGACTCCTGACCCGCTTATCGACATCTTTCAATATCAGATCTTCAGAGACGTGAGTAGGATCCTCCAAGCCGGAGTAACTCCAAAGTTTGGTAAGGCGGTGTTGCAGGGGTTTAACTCGACGTTGAATAAAAAACGCCATGAGTTGAATACCCAACAAAGTGCCTCCTTGGCCTCCTTTCAGAGCCTTGATGTGAGACAGAAGAGGAAGAATTTGTTCTACTTCCGCATCTGAGGGAAGTGTATCCCACGACGCCAATTTCTTCACCTCCTTGGAAGCATCCAAAGGGAGTTGGCCGTATTCATCTTTAGGAGAGGATTTGCGGTCCTTGATATAGAACCACTCTGTCCTCCACCCTTGGACAGAGGCGGCCATGGAAAATTCAAGGTATTATGCTTCAGGACGCACAGAAATGATGGCTCCGCCCAATTCGGGTTTTCTAGACAAAGCAACGTTGGGGCAGAGCTGAAAGATTGACCTCCAGAGCAGAAAGTGGGGCTCAATGCCCAAGAAAGACTCGTAGAGAGTCACAAAACAAGCAATGTGCAGAAGAGAGTTAGGTGTGAGCTGATGAAGCTGCACACCGTAAAAAAAGAGAAGCCCATGAAGAAACTTGTGGGCAGGAAGAGAAAGACCACGGAGGAGGAAAGCGAGGAACATTACTCGATAACCACTCGGGGGCTCCGGGATCCGCTCCATGCTTGGAAAATTGATCGAATCTTGGGCAGAGATGAGGCCATCCATTCGGGCCTTCTCCACCTCCTTCTTCATGATGGCAGAGGTCACCCAGCTAGTCGCGGCGTTCGATTTTCCCTTGGCCATGGCGTTCTTGATCGCTAGGTGCTTCACGCGCATTTATCAGATCCGTGCCTGGGGGCTATGCACGAAAGGAGAAGGAGGCAAGATCGACAATGGTGGCGGTGTCAGAGAGAACGAGCTGGTAAACAGTAAAATCCCCCACTACGCCCCTTATATACCTTATGGGAGAAGGATCGTGGGCTGAGACGTGGCGCAAGGAGCGGAAACGGCAGCCCACTAACGGTCAAAAATCGTGAAAATTACAGTGCTGCCCATAAAACGGTTCACACTCATACTGAGTGATGTATTCATTGATGTCATAAAGAAGATGATATAAGAAAGAAGAAGGATAGCGCCGACACGTGCAAAATTTATAGACAAGATTATATGTGAAGGATTTTTGATTATAGCCTTGGGGGCTACTACTTTCATAAATATTAAATGCAACTCTTTACTAGAGTGGTGGACGCATATTTGATGACAAGATGTTATTAAAGTATCTCGAGTTGAAGTATGAGGGACTACACTATATTTTGAGCCTATACTCGAAAAAGCTTTTTTCGACTATAGCCTCGGGGGCTACTCCCATCGGGAGCGCTGAGCGCGCACCCGGCGATATTTCTTGGTAAAGCATTAGAGTTTGAGAAGTGCAGGAGTGTTACTCCCATCGGGAGTGAGTTCTATGGTTGTTAAAACCCGAATATTTTTAGTCAAAATTTTGACTGCGACATGAGATTCTCGAGTTATGTTATCGCAACGCAACTCGAATGCTGTGACTTGTCATGGAGGTAAGACCCCAGGATCCATCCTGTGTGGCCTGGTATATGCACATGGATGCGCTCTGCTGGTATGTATCCATGTCTACGACATGAAGAAAATCCTGGTGGACGCACTGGGTACCCCGAGAATCACTAGGATTCATTCTTTGTAAGTCCTAAATGCGGCAAAAGAATGGGTTTGACCGGTATCCCGAATTCAAATCCAAGGAGATTGAATTTGAAGTAGGTGACAAGTATCTGTTCCGGCAGTTAACTGACCTCTTGATCCGTCAGAGTTATCAGGCTTGCTCATCAAAACCCCTTGTGATATATTATTGTGAAAATAAGTCGAAAGACCGAGTCGAAGATTTGAAGATAAGAAGAAGTCAAAGAATTGATCAAGTTGAAGATTTGAAGATTAGAGATTCAACCCGAATCTGCAATTCTGGTAGAATCTCAGGGGCTACTGACAAGGGTATAGTTAATGGAGACCATTAGTTGAGTACCCCTAAGGCCCGTATAGCTAGGCCCAATTGTAATGATAGTCGAATACGAGTTCTTACCGTATGTCAATGTTGTAATCTGTATCGGACCCTACCCGATCCTCGAGACCTGGCTACCTATATATAGGGGCCAGGAGGGGACGGTGTAGGCCAGATTGAAAGCAAGCCAAGTTGAACACCCAAGTTGACTTTTGACATACAGCTATTTCGACTAACTTTACCTTCGAGTTCATCTGACGCCCTATCTCCCCGATCCTAAGCCTTCATTTAGGGCATTTGTCGAGTTAACCCTCGTCAACAACCTAGCTAGATTTGAGTATCACTAAATTTAAGTATAAGGCTACTCATTACTTAAGTTGGATTATAAAATACGTGCATTGCACATGCACATTTTTTTTAGAAAAACATGCACAATTAGTATAGATATAGATTGATGAATATCATCCCTATAAGGGGAATGGTTGAGGGCTTCTCCGAGGAAGCCACAAAAAGCATCATCGCCAGCGCACCCAACGGTGTCCTCTAGCAGCTTTGGCAGTAAGTTTGAGGGGTCGACGGTGTACGGGCTGAGATAAAAAAAGCTAAGGTCACAGCTGGAATCAGCAAAAGAAAAGGCAATGCTTCTTGTCACGTCACAGGAGGTGCGGGAGCTAGAAAAACGGCTGCATGAAGTTTTTGAACAGGAAGAAATTATGTACAGACAAAGGTCTCGGCAGGATTGGCTAAGGGCTGGTGATAAAAACACAAGATACTTCTAGAACAGATGTTCACATAGAAGATGGAAGAATACGGTTCTTGGGCTGCGATGGGAAGATGGATCGTTATGCAAATCAAATGAAGGTATGACCGATTTGGCACAGGCCATGTATCATCAATTATATTCCTCAGAGGGCTCAATTAATTCTGATCAGATTTTGAACCTGATGAGTACTCTAGTAACCGATGACATGAACCGGGCTTTAACTGCGGAGCTGTCAGACAAGGAAATTTTGGACGCCCTCTTTCAGATGGGGCCAACAAAAGCTCCGGGGCCGGATGGGCTCCCTGCTCTTTTCTACCAGAGGCACTGGCCTCTATTGAGATCGCATGTATGTGCAGCAGTCTGTGAGTTCTTGGTGGGAAAAGAGTGCCCGGATGATTTTAACAATACTATTCTAGTGCTGATCCCAAAGGTCAATGCGCCAGAGTTGCTCGTTCAGTTTCGCCTAATAAGTCTGTGTAATGTACTCTACAAGATAGCATCAAAAGCGGTGGCAAACAGACTGAAGAGAATACTCCCAATTTTAATCTCGGAGGAGCAGAGTGCGTTTGTCCCTAGTAGACTTATCACGGACAAAGTTTTTATTGCTTATGAGTGTGTTCATGCAATTCTTACAAGGAAAAGAAAGAAGCCACTGTGTGCAGTAAAGCTCGATATGATGAAAGCATATGATCGGGTTGAGTGGGCTTTGCTGCAGGTTGGGTATCGATGGTGATGAGGTGTGTGCGCTCAGTTCGTTTCTCGGTTAAACTTAATGGCTGCATCTCAGATTCCTTCTTACCATTGAGGGGCCTTCGTCAAGGGGATCCTTTGTCACCATATATGTTCCTTTTTTGCATTGAGGGGTTCTCAGCGTTACTTCGCCAGGCTTAATTGGAGAAGGACATCACATGAGTCAGTTTTGGGAGACAGGGTCCAACAATCACTCACCTATTGTTCACTGATGACAGCATTGTTTTCTTAGAGGCTAGTCCAGAAAATCTGGTAGCTCTAAAAAATGTGTTGCAGAAGTATGAGGAGAGCTCGGGTCAGAGAGTAAACCTTGACAAATCGTCGATATTTTTTGGCAAAGGATGTGGGGAGGGTGATTGGGTGGGACTAAAAGGTGCAATTGGGATTAACAATGAGGCCTTGTCAGAACGCTATCTGGGTTTGCCTATAGTGGTTGGCCGATCCAAATATGGAGCGTTTAAACACCTTACTGACCGGTCTAGGGGGAAAGTATCCGGCTAGAAGGGCCAGGGCCTGTCTAAGGTGGGAAAAGAAATTCTGGTGAAATCTGTCCTACAGGCGGTATCAACATATTCGATGGGCTGTTTTCGATTGACAAAGGGCCAATGTGGGGAACATTCGGCAGTGGCATCAAGGTTTTCGTGAAGAGATGCAGCGGACCAGAGAAAGATTCATTGGGTTAGTGATGCGTGGTGAATGACCAGCCCGTTGAGAACCCCAAGAGGAAGGTGTGATGAGTATAGCAGCTCGTTTTCCCTCAGTTAAGAAACCAAGGTTTATCATTCTTGGAGAGGAGAGACAAACGACTGAAGGTGATGCTTGCTAGTTTGTGACAGCTTCGGAAAATTTATATATGGCGCCTCGTCCAAGCTTTGCTTGCTAGTTGCAACGCGGAACCTGCACACACACAACCAAGTACTTTGTTTCCAACTTGCGATGAGGTGGTCAATCTCACCGGTTTGCTTGAAACAAAGGTTATGAGTGTATCGAGTGGAAAAAAGTAAAAGTATGCGAGTAAAGTAAACAGTGCAAGTAAAGTAAACAGGTGATAGCAATATGATGGAAATAGGACCGGGGTCCACAGTTCACTAGTGGTGTCTCTCCATAAGATAAATAACACATGCTGGGTAAACAAATTATAGTTGGGCAATTGATAGAATAAAGATAAACATGATATGTCAAGAAGATCACTATGAGATTTACTCTGGGCATTACAACAAAATACATAGACCGCCATCCAACTATATCTATGACTAATAATCCACTCCCGGGGATATCAATCCGAACACCCCATGAGTATTAAGTTGCGAACAACGAATAATTGCATTAAGCAAAGTGTGTAATGTAAACAAAGCATATGCCCTTGAGCATATGAATGTTTTTTTCTCCCTAGTAGCAATAGCACATCTACAACCTTAGAGGTTTCTGTCACTCCCCCAGGTTAAATAGAGGCATGAACCCACTATCGAGCATAAATACCCCCTCTTGGAGTCACTAGCAACTACTCGGCCAAGATAGCTACTAACAACGGAGAGCATGCAAGATCATAAACAACATAGAGATAACAAAAGATAAAATTCAGTACAGCAACTCAATCATAAACACCAATATTCATTAGATCCCAACAAACCAAACATGTAGAATTACATAACGGTGATCTCAATCATGTAGGGCAGCTCGTGAGATCTAAACATGAAGCACATGGTGGAGAAGACAACCATCTAGCTACTGCTATGGACCCATAGTCCAAGGTAGACTACTCACTCATCACTCCGGAGGCAAGCATGGCGATGAAGAAGACCTCCGGTGGCGATTCCCCTCTCCGGCAGGGTGCTGGGAAGAGCTTCTGGACCCTCCCGATCTTCGGGTCGACGGCGGCGGCGGATCACGATGTGTTCTAGAAAAGTGATCGAGTCCTTAGGTTTTTTCCGTCGGGGGGGTCTTTATAGGCAAAGGGGCGATGTCAGAGGAGGGACCAGGCGGCCTCACACCATGGTGGCGCGGGCCAGGGGCTGGCCGCGCTAGCCAGGCATGTAGGCCCCTGGTGGCCCCTCTCCTACTCCTCTTCGGATCTCTGGAAGCTTCCGGGTAAAATAAGACTTCAGGAACTTGTTTCGTCCAATTCCGAGAATATTTCCTGTGTATCACTTCTGAAACACAAAAACAGCAGAAAATAGGGAACTGGCACTGTGGCAACTCGTTAATAGGTTAGTTCCGGAAAATGCATAAAAGTGCCACGAAGTGTAACGAAACAGTAGGCAAATGGTGTAAAAACAAGCATGGAGCATCAAAAATTATAGATACATTGGAGACGTATCAAGCATCCCCAAGCTTAACCCCTGCTCGTCCTCGAGTAGGTAAGTGATAACAAAAGAATAATTTTTGAGGTGACATGCACCTACACAATCTTAATCATGTATGTAAGCATTTGTGAGCTGGGATCATAAGAACTTAAAACATGGGCATGAAGATATAATCTTGACAATAAGAACTTAGCAACCATGTTGTAAACATGAAAATGAACACAAACAAAAGATCATGAAAATGAAACAATGAAAGTCAAACGTGTGTTCAAATCATAAGGAAAAACATACAAATGGTTTTCAGCTTGTCCTTCAAAGAGAGCAAAACATAAATGCATAGGACACCTTCAAGTTTAAGAGGGTGACTAGATACAAATAATTTAAGAACAAGTGAAACTAACAATATGAATCAATCAATGAAAACTTTGGGACAATGCACATTATACTAAGAATGACAACTATGCTCTCTTAATGGTGCATAAAGATAGAAGGTGGTGACTCAACATAAAAGTAGAAGAAAGGCCCTTCGCAGAGGGAAGCAGTGATTGCAAGTTTTATAACCTTCAAAAATTATGGTACTTACCGGCCTTGAGCTCTCATTGCCCCCATCATAAGCATCTTCAATGGTTAGAGTTAATGCGAGAACAATTATGATGCATATGCTTGACAAATCATAAGTTGAAAACCTCGTGTCCCATGAATACGAGTACCCAAACCTCATGCTACTTTACTTAGAGTCCCAAGCAAGGCTCTTGTCATTGTAAGTATATGCATATCATTGAGAACCGCCACTGGGGTACCTCCGTGCCCGATGACATGGAACAAGCCCACACCAAAATGACAGGACAAGCAGACAATGAACACCTCGACATCTCTTTTATTTGCCATTTGTTTAGCTTTTTATTGTGAGATGCGTCATCGTATGTTCACCATGGATATGCTGCAAATTTCCACCATGAATTATGCATGGCTTAGATTGGCAGCCCGGCGTTTCCCTAACACATATACAAACCCATGATCCCTACAAGATTCCCAATTCATTTCACATAGTGGGCATCCATAAACAAAAGATCACGATATCAACTCAAATAAGAAGTGCAATGTTGAAAGCTTGCCCATGACTGCATGGCTGGGCTAGTCTCCAACTTACAACTTGCAAGCATAACAACTCAACATAAGAGACCACAATGTCAAATTTTTAAGAACAAGAAAAAGTAAAGTGTGCCTTCCGGTTCGTGAGAGCTTTACTGACCGAATTTTGCATAAAACTGGTAAGAGTTTAATTTGAAAAGAAAATAAAAGCAAGTCAAATTTACTTGGAATCGCAAATTGCTAGTAGGTATGTATGGTGGACACTTTGGAAGACTTTGGATTTTAGGAGTTGGATGCACGAGTAGAGCTCATACTCAGTACAAGGCGAGGGCTAGCAAAAGACTGGGAGCGACCAACTAAGAGAGCAATAATGGCCATAATCATGCAAAGCGACAAAGAGACATTAAAAGAAGCATAAGATGGCATCAAAAGTCAAAAACTAAATGATCATGAAGGCTATTGGCGACTTTGTAAGAGTCTAACATGTGTGAGCATGCGCCAAGTCAACCCAAATAAAGCATCAAGGAGAAAACCAAAATAATGCTTCCATACAATAAAAACAACGCATGATTTTTTCAAAGGCTCATTAAGCAATCTCAGTTATTTGAGACAAGTCATGCTACAGCAAAACCACTAATCATACTATCAAAAAGACATCAAGCATGACCTGAAAAAGCCTAAGCCGCAGTCTACACAAGCTCCTTCTTGTACCACTATTTTGCACAAAGCTTTTTCTCTTTTCCAACACCATTTAAAATATTTATAAACACCTATTTTGATGAAAACCAATTAAGATCAGAGGCAAAAATACACCTTGATGAAAAGATATGACAAGGTCTGAATGCAAATCAAGGCGAAAACAAAAACCAAAAGCAGTAGAGGAAAAAGAAGAACACTCGATGAACGATAAGAGTGAAAACGGAGTGTTCTTTGCAAATGAAAACGAGTACATCTCCTCCAAAGGAAATTTGTTGGGGTCCAACCATTTATTGCAGCAAACAAACAAACTAAACCAACTAAGAAAACTAAAACAACTGACGCTCCAAGAAAAACACATAGTGCATGAAGCAATAAAAATATAGTGTCTTGAAAGGTGACCTGATTTTTGCCGATGAAGAAGGGGTGCCTCTGGGGCATCCCCAAGCTTTGATGCTTGTACTTCTTGGATATTTCTTGGGGTGATGCATGGGCATCCCCAAGCTTGAGCTTTTATCCATTCTTCAACTCATCTCATCATTCTCCAATCCCTACACTTGAAAACTTCCTTCATACAAAACTAAACACAATTCTATTAGCAACATTAGTGTAAGCATAACATATAATCAACCTCTTTTTGCTTCAGGTTACATATATACAAATACTACTGTATCAACCTCCCCAAAAGTTCCGTGATCAAAAGAACTTAAAAGAAAGCGATAAAGTGGCAAACACAAATATTGGCAGAAATCTATCAAAACTGAACAGCTGACAAAGGTTGAATTTTTTAGGGGTTTTTTGTTGCTCAAATCCAAAATTGTTCAACTAACTAAAGTTTGGATATAACCTGGGGCATATGCACAAGAAATCGCAGGTCCAAAAGATATATAGAGAATTTATACGAATTTTTACGGTGCAGCACCGAAAACAGTTTCAGGACAGCAACATCCCCAAATCTTTACCTCACTCGAATTAGAGGCTTCTCTTGGCACAAAAACGAAATAAACAAGATAAGGAGTGGTCATTACAGTAGTAATGACTTCCAAGACTCAAATAAAAGAAAAAGTACTAAAAATAAAAATATTGGGTTATCACCCAAGAGTGCTTTTCTTTAATGCCTTTGAGCTAGGCGCAGAAAATTGCGAATCAAGTAACATTAGAGGAAGCATTGAGATCAACTGCAGAGGTCTTATCAATAAGGCATTGTATTTCATCCACATAAGTTTTAGAAGACCCTTTGTGATCATGCTTTGGTTCACTATTTTCATCAAAAAGATTTTCAGGACAAATCCATTCAATTTTTTTTTTGAAAGCTTCACACAATCCCAAAAGCTTGCAAGGTATAGGTATTTCGGCCCCTTCATCGTTTGTACTAATAACCTTTATAGGTGAACCAAGTTTATTAAAACGTTTTAGAACTTTCCTAGCTTCAATTGCAACATCTCTAAATTCTATGAGCAAAGTTTCCATGATAAAAGCTTTCTTTTCGGGATCCTCAATTTCGTGAAGCTTAAGGAACATGTATTGCATAAAAGGATTAAGACTAGCAAACCTAGTTTCCAACATGTGAATCAAATAAGCAGAAGAAACTTCAATACTAGGAGCTAGCTCAACTAAAGACTTTTTCTCAACTTCCTCATGCATACTAATGTGATTAAAGAACTCCTCAATGTTGCTTTTTCCAATGATAGAACCACTACCTACTGAGAGGTCCTCCAGAACGAACTTAGGGAACAGCATAATGAACTAAAAGTAAAGAAATAACAACTACCAAGGATTCTAATTTTTTTGGGTTTTTGATATAAAACAATGCAGGTAAAATAAATAAAGTAAAGCAAAACAATAACAAAGTAAAGGATGTGCGTGCGAAAACTCCCCTCGCAGAAGTCTTCTACTTCCTCCCCGGCAACGGCGCCAGAAAAAGAACTTGATGCGTGGTGAATGACCAGCCTGTTGGGAACCCCAAGAGGACGGTGTGATGAGTATAGCAGCTCATTTTCCCTCAGTTAAGAAGCCAAGGTTTATCGTTCTTGGAGAGGAGAGATAAACGACTGAAGGTGATGCTTGCTAGTTTGCGATAGCTTCGGACAATTTATATATGGCGCTCGTCCAAGCTTTGCTTGCTAGCTGCAACGCGGAACCTGCACACACACAACCAAGTACTTTGTTCCCAACTTGCGATGAGGTTGTCAATCTCACCGGTTTGCTTAAAACAAAGGTTATGAGTATATCGAGTGGAAAACAGTAAAAGTATGTGAGTAAAGTAAACAATGCGAGTAAAGTAAACAGGTGATAGCAATATGATGGAAATAGGACCGGGGTCCATAGTTCACTAGTGGTGTCTCTCCATAAGATAAATAACACATGCTGGGTAAACAAATTATAGTTGGGCAATTGATAGAATAAAGATAAATGTGATATGTCAAGAAGATCACTATGAGATTTACTCTGGGCATTACAACAAAATACATAGACTGCCATCCAACTGCATCTATGACTAATAATCCACTCCCGGGGATATCAATCCGAACACCCCATGAGTATTAAGTTGCGAACAATGGATAATTGCATTAAGCAAAGTGTGTAATGTAAACAAAGCATATGCCCTTGAGCATATGAATGTTGTTTTCTCCCTAGTAGCAACAGCACATCTACAACCTTAGAGGTTTCTGTCACTCCCCAGGTTAAATAGAGGCATGAACCCACTATCGAGCATAAATACCCCCTCTTGGAGTCACTAGCAACTACTCGGCCAAGATAGCTACTAACAACGGAGAGCATGCAAGATCATAAACAACATAGAGATAACAAAGGATAAAATTCAGTACAACAACTCAATCATAAATACCAATATTCATCAGATCCCAACAAACCAAACATGTAGAATTATATAACGGTGATCTCAATCATGTAGGGCAGCTCATGAGATCTAAACATGAAGCACATGGTGGGGAAGACAACCATCTAGCTACTACTATGGACCCATAGTCCAAGGTAGACTACTCACTCATCGTTCCGGAAGCAAGCATGGCGATGAAGAAGACCTCCAGTGGCGATTCCCCTCTCTGGCAGGGTGCCGGGAAGAGCTTCTGGACCCTCCAATCTTTGGGTCGACGGTGGTGGCGGATCACGATGTGTTCTGGAAAAGTGATCGGGTCCTTAGGTTTTTTCCGTCAGGGGGTCTTTATAGGCGAAGGAGCGATGTTAGAGGAGGGACCAGGCGGCCTCACACCATGGTGGCGCGGGCCAGGGGATGGCCACGCCAGCTAGGCATGTGGGCCCCTGGTGGCCCCTCTCCTACTCCTCTTCGGATCTCTGGAAGCTTCCGGGTAAAATAAGACTTCAGGAACTTGTTTCATCCAATTCCGAGAATATTTTTTGTGTATCACTTCTGAAACACAAAAACAGCAGAAAACAGGGGACTGGCACTGTGGCAACTCGTTAATAGGTTAGTTCCAGAAAATGCATAAAAGTGCCACGAAGTGTAATGAAATAGTAGGCAAATGGTGTAAAAACAAGCATGGAGCATCAAAAATTATAGATACATTGGAGATGTATCAGTTAGCTAGAAACGAATGTGCACATCAAAAAGCAGCGGAGGGATGGGTTTTTGGGATAATGTGGATTTCAATCAAGCACTGCTTGCCAAGCAGGCTTGGAGGATGATCACGAATCCAGAGTCTCTATGTGCGTGGGTGTTGAGGGCGCGGTACGCTGATGGTGGAGATCTTCTTAATGCTAAGTGTCCAAAGAAAGCATCCTATACTTGGCAAAGTGTGTTGCATGGTAGAGATCTCCTTAAGGAGGGATTAGTGTGGAGAATTGGGGATGGGACAAAGATTAAGGTATGGGATCATAACTGGATACCAAGGTCATATCATATGAGACCATTGGGCATCAAACCTGGTAAGGAGGTTAACTTGGTCAGTGAACTTCTATTACCGAATGGGGCTGGGTGGAATGTTGATAAGCTAAATGACTATTTCTTTGAGGCGGATGTGAACGATATCCTGAAGATACCAGTTGGTAGGGCTGGATCAGTTGATTATATGGCATGGAATTACACCAAGAATGGTTTATTCAGTGTTCGTTCGGCATACCATCTTAAACAGCAGATTAAGAGAGAGGCGACAGGGAGTGCTAGTTCTTCTCGGAATACTTCTGAACATTAGGGCTGGTTATCGCTTTGGGAGGCTGATGTTGCGAGTAAAATTAAGGTGCATTGCTGGAGATTGGCTAGGAATGGATTGGCGGTAGGCGAGGATCTCAGAAGAAGATGGATAAAGGAGGGGGTACGGTGCATTGCCTCCAACAAGTTCTCTGGCACTATTCAATACCGCACCACCAACAAGTTTTCTGGCGCCGTTGCCGGGAAAAAAGAAGACTTCTGTAAGGGGAGTTTTGCACGCACATCCTTTACTTTGTTTTAAGTTTTGCTTTTACTTTATTTTTACTTGCATCGTTTTATCAAAAACACAAAAAAAATTAGTTTCCTTTATAGTTGTTACTTTATTACTTTTAGTTCATTATGTTGTTCCCTAAGTACATTTTGGAGGACCTCTCAGTAGGTAGTGGTTCAATTATTGGGAAAAGTAATATTGAGGAGTCCTTTAATCATATTAGTATGTATAAAGATGTTGAGGAAAAGTCTTTGGCTGAAATTGCTCCTAGTTATGAAGTTGCTTTTGCTTATTTAGTTCACATGTTGGAAGCTAGGTTTGCTAGCCTTAATCCTTTTATGCAACGCATGTTTCTTAAGCTTCATGATATGGAGGATCCTGAAAAGAAAGCTTTTATCTTGGAAACTTTGCGCATAGAATTTAGAGATGTTGCCATTGAAGCTAGGAAAGTTTTTAAGTGTTTTAATAAGCTTGGCTCGCCTGTAGAGGTTGTTGGTACACCCAATAAAGATTTTAGAGTGCCGATACCTTGTAAACTTGTAGGAATTCATGATGCTTTGGAAAAGAATTTTAGTTGGATTTGTCTTAAAAATCTTTTTGATGAAAGTAGTGTACCAAAGCGTGATTACAAGGGATACTCAAAAACTCATTCAGACAAAATTCATTTCTTGATCTTAATGCCTCTTTTGATATTACTTGATTCGCACTTTCTGCGCCTAGCTCAAAGGCGTTAAACAAAAGCACTCTTGGGAGATAACCCAATATTTTTACTTTCAGTACTTTTTCTTTTATTTGAGTCTTGGAAGTTATTACTACTGTAATAACCTCTTCTTATCATTTTTATTTCGTTTTTGTGCCAAGAGAAGCCTCTAATTTGAGTGAGGTAAGATTTGGGGATGTTGCTGTCCTGAAACAGATTTCGGTGCTGCACTATAAAAATTTGTAAAAATTCTCTGTATATCGTTTGGACCTGCGATTTCTTGTGCATATGACCCAGGTTATATGCAAACTTTCATTAGTTCAACACTTTTTGATTTGAGCAACAAAAAACCCTCTAAAAATTTGACCTTTGTCAGCTGTTCTGTTTTGACAGATTTCTGCCATTATTTGTGTTTGCCGCTCGATCGCTTTCTTTTTAAGTTCTTTTGTTCACGGAACTTTTGGAGAAGTTGCTACAGTAGTATATGCTTTATATGTGGTGGTTTTGAGTTGAAACCTGAAGCAAAAAGAGGTTGATTCATTATTATGCTTACACTAATGTTGCTAATAGAATTGTGTTGAGTTTTGTATGAAGGAAGTTTTCACGTGTAGGGATTGGAGAATGATGAGATGAGTTGAAGAATGGACAAAAGCTCAAGATTGGGGATGCCCATGCACCCTAAGAAATATCCAAGAGGTACAAGCATCAAAGCTTGGGGATGCCCCCGAGGCACCCCTTCTTCATCGGCAAAAATCAGGTCACCTTTCAACAAACTATATTTTTTTTGCTTTATGCACTATGCGTTTTTCTTGGAGCGTCAGTTGTTTTTAGTTTTTAGTTTTCTTTAGTTTTGTTAGCTGCAATAAATGGTTGGACCCCAACAAATTTCTTTTGGAGAAGTTGCCTTGCTTTTCATTTGCCAAGAACACTCTGTTTTTCACTCTTATCGTTCAACGAGTGTTCTCTTTTTCTAGAACTGTGTTTAGTTTTCATTTTTGCCTTGATTTGTGTTTAGATCTTGTTATATATTTGCATCAAGGTGTATTTTGACCTCTGGTCCATGTTAGTTTTCATTAAAAGAGTTGTTTCAAAAAGGTTCGAATGGTGTTGGAAAAGAGAAAAAGCTTTATGCAAAAAAAGTGGTAAAAAAAGGAGCTTGTGTAGACTAGGGCCTAGGCTTTTGCATGTCGTGCTTGATGTCTTTTAGATAGTATGCTTAGTGGTTTTGCTGTAGCATGACTTGTCTCAAATGACTGAGATTGCTTAATGAGCCTTTAAAAAATCATGCGTTGTTTTAATTATTTGGAAGCATTATTTTGGTTTTCTCCTTGATACTTTATTTGGGTTGACTTGGTGCATGCTCACATATGTTAGACTCATACAAAGTCGCCATTGCCTCTATGATCATTTAATTTTTGACTTTTGATGCCATCTTATGCTTCTTTTAATATCGCTTTGTCACTTTGCATGATTATGGCCAGTCTTTTGCTAGCCCTCATTTTGTACTGAGTATGAGCTCTACTCGTGCATCCAACTCCTAAAAACCAAGTTTGCTATTGTGTCCACTATAAATTCCTATGCATGGTATTTGTAAGCCATTCCAAGTAAATTTCCATGTGCTACCTTTGAAAAAACCTTCAAAATACTTCTTGTTTTGTGACACTATTTTCAGCTCATGGGGACATAGTGGTCGGATTTGCTATCTTCTATATTGCTTTATTCCAAAAAGAAAAAAATGAGAAAAAAGAAAAAAAAGGCACTCCTCCATGGTATGTGAATGTTGGTGGGCACCCGATGAAATTGGTTAGCCATGGTTTGTGAAAGGAAAAAAGGTGGGGAGGAGTGCTAAGCTTTATAAAAGAGCACCAAAGTGCCAATCTCTCTCTCAAAAACTTGTTTCATTTTTGTATGGAAGATAGTAAGAACCCCATTGTCAATCGTTGACAAAATCAACCACCTCTCAAAACCCAATTTTTATCTCTCTGTTTTACAAATGAAAAGCTCTAGCACATGTTTAATCACTGCTTCCCTCCGCGAAGGGCATTTCTTTTACTTTTATGTTGAGTCTCCACCTTCTATCTTTATGCACCGTCTAAGAGAGCATAGTTGTCATTCTGAGTAAAATGTGCATTGTCCCAAAGTTTTCATTGATTGATTCATGATGTTGGTTTCACTTGTTCTTAAATTATTTGTATCGTGTCGCCCTCTTAAACTTGAAGGTGTCCTATGCATTTATGTTTTGCTCTCTCATGAAGGATAAGCTGAAAACCATTTGCTATGTTTTTCCATATGATTTGAACACATGTTTGACTTTCATTGTTTCATTTTCATGATCTTTCATTTGTGTTCTTTTTCATGTTATAACATGGTTGCTAAGTTTTTTCTATCAAGATTATATCTTTCATGCACATGTTTTAAGTTCTTTTGATCCCAGCGCACAATGCTTACATAGATGATCAAGATTGTGTAGGTGCATGTCACCTCAAAAATTATTTCTTTGTTATCACTTACCTACTCGAGGACGAGCAGGAGTTAAGCTTGGGGATGCTGATACGTCTCAAATGTATCTATAATTTTTGATGCTCCATGCTTGTTTTTACACCATTTGCTTAGTGTTCCGTTACACTTCGTGGCATTTTTATGCATTTTCTGGAACTAACTTTTTAACGAGATGCCACAGTGCCAGTTCCCTATTTTCTGCTATTTTTGTGTTTCAGAAAAGTTACACAGGAAATATTCTCGGAATTGGACGAAACAATAGCCAAACATCCAGAAATTTACCGAAGCTTCCAGAGAACCAAAGAGGAGACAGAGAGAAGCCAGAGGGTGGCCTCACCACCAGGGGCGCGGCCCAGGGCCTGGCCACGCCACCCTATGGTGAGGGCCCCCTGGTCCACTTCTGACACTACCCCTTCGCCTATAAAGACCCCCCGATGGGAAAAACCTAAATACCCAATCACTTTTCCAGAAACACATCACGATCCACCACCTTCATCGACCCGAGATCAGGACGGTCCAGAAGCTCTTCCCGGCACCCTGCCGGAGAGGGGAATCACCACCGGAGGTCTTCTTCATCGCCATGCTTGCCTCTGGCGCGATGAGTGAGTAATCTACCTTGGACTATGGGTCCATAGCAGTAGCTAGATGGTTGTCTTCTCCACCATGTGCTTCATGTTTAGATCTCGTGAGCTGCATTACATGATCGAGACTACCTTTATGTAATTCTACATGTTGTGTTTGTTGGGATCCAATGAATATTGGTGTTATGATTGAGTTGATGTGCTGAATATTATCTTATGTTATCTCTATGTTGTTTATGATCTTGCATGCTCTCCGTTATTAGTAGCTATCTTGGCCGAGTAGATACTAGTGACTCCAAGAGGGGGTATTGATACGTCTCAAACGTATCTATATTTTTTGATGCTCCATGCTTCGTTTTACACCATTTGCCTATTGTTTCGTTACACTTAGTGGCATTTTTATACACTTTCCGGAACTAACCTATTAACGAAGTGCCACAGTGCCAGTTTCCTGTTTTCTGCTGTTTTTGTGTTTCAGAAGTGATACACAGGAAATATTCTCGGAATTGGATGAAACAAGTTCCTAAAGTCATATTTCACCGGGGAGCTCCCAAACATCCGAAGACCTGACGGAGGGGGGCCACGTGGCCCCCACACACAGGGGCGGCGCGGCCTGGCCCCTGGCCGCGCCACCCCCGTGTGAGGCCGCGTGGCTCCACCTCTGACAGCCCCCCTTCGCCTACATATACCCCCTGACGAGAAAAACCTAAGGGCCCGATCAGTTTTCCAGAATACATCGCGATCCGCCGCCGCCGTCGACCCGAAGATCGGGAGGGTCCAGAAGCTCTTCCCGGCACCCTGCCGGAGAGGGGAATCGCCACCGGAGGTCTCCTTCATCGCCATGATTGCCTCCGGAGCGATGAGTGAGTAGTCTACCTTGGACTATGGGTCCATAGCAGTAGCTAGATGGTTGTCTTCTCCACCATGTGCTTCATGTTTAGATCTCATGAGCTGCCCTACATGATTGAGATCACTGTTATGTAATTCTATGATGTTGGTTTGTTGGGATCCGATGAATATTGGTGTTTATGATTAAGTTGCTGTACTGAATTATATCTTTTGTTATCTCTATGTTGTTTATGATCTTGCATGCTCTCCGTTGTTAGTAGCTATCTTGGCCGAGTAGTTGCTAGTGACTCCAAGAGGGGGTATTTATGCTCGATAGTGGGTTCATGCCTCTATTTCACCTGGGGGAGTGACAGAAACCTCTAAGGTGGTAGATGTGCTGTTGCTACTAGGGAGAAAACAACATTCATATGCTCAAGGGCATATGCTTTGTTTACATTACACACTTTGCTTAATGCAATTATCTGTTGTTCGCAACTTAATACTTCTAGGGTGTTCGGATGATATCCCCGGGGGTGGATTATTAGTCATAGATGCAGCTGGATGGCGGTCTATGTATTTTGTTGTAATGCCCAGAGTAAATCTCATAGTGATCTTCTTGACATATCACGTTAGCTCTATTCTATCAATTGCCCAACTGTAATTTGTTTACCCAGCATGTTATTTTATCTATGGAGAGACACCACTAGTGAACTGTGGACCCCGGTCCTATTTTAATCATATTGCAATCAACTGTTTACTTTTCCTGCATTGTTTACTTTACTCACATATACTATATTGTTTTCCACTCGATACACTCATAACCTTTGTTTCAAGCAAACCGGTGAGATTGACAACCTCATCGCAAGTTGGGAACAAAGTATTTGTTTGTGTGTGTGCAGGTTCCACAAACACCTTCAGTCGTCATCGCCTCTCTTCTCCTGATCGATATTAAACCTTGGTTTCTTAACTGAGGGAAACTAGCCGCTACACTCATCATACCTTCCTCTTGGGGTTCCCAACGGGCTGGTCAAGCACCACGCACAAGGACGTCTGCTTCCACATCAACCATACGCCATCAAGTATTCTCTGGCGCCATCACCGGTAGCAGCTATTTTCTGGCGCCGTTGCCGGGGAAGAGAGAAGACTTCTGCGAGGGGAGTTCTTCGCACACACATTCTTTGCTTTGTTATTTGTTTGCTTTACTTTATTTTATTTTACCTGCATTGCTTTTATATCAAAAACCCAAAAACATTAGAATCCTTGGTAGTTGTTATTTCTTTACTTTATTTTACTATGTCTATCCCTAAGTTCGTTCTGGAGGACCTCTCAGTAGGTAGTGGTACGATTATTGGCAAAAGTAACATTGAGGAGTTCTTTAATCACATTAGTATGCATGAGGAAGTTGAGGAAAAGTCTTTGATTGAGCTTGCTCCTAGTATTGAAGTTGCTTCTTTTCTATTAATTGATATGTTGGAAACTAGGTTTGCTAGTCTTAATCCTTTTATGCAATACATGTTCCTTAAGCTTCATGAAATTGAGGATCCCGAAAAGAAAGCTTTTATCTTGGAAACTTTGTGCATAGAATTTAAGGATGTTGTTGTTGAAGCTAGGAAAGTTCTTAAACGTTTTGATAAACTCGGTTCACCTATAAAGGTTATTGATACTAATGATGAGGGGACCGAGATACCTATACCTTGCAAGCTTTTGGGATTGAATGATGCTTTCGAAAATAATTTTGCCTGGATTTGTCCTGAAAATCTTTTTGATGAGAATAGTGTACCAAAGCATGATCACAAAGGGTCTTCAAAAACTTATGTGGATGAAATACAATGCCTTATTGACAAGACCTCTGCTGTTGATCTTAATGCTTCATCTCTTGATATTACTTGATTCGCACTTTTCTGCGCCTAGCTCAAAGGCGTTAAAGAAAAGCACTCTTGGGAGATAACCCAATGTTTTCTTTACAGTACTTTTTCTTTTATTTGAGTCTTGGAAGTCATTACTACTGTAATGACCGCTCCTTATCTTGTTTATTTCGTTTTTGTGCCAAGAGAAGCCTCTAATTTGAGTGAGGTAAAGATTTGGGGTTATTGCTGTCCTGAAACTGTTTTCGGTGCTGCACCGTAAAAATTCGTGAAAATTCTCTGTTTATCTTTTGGACCTGCGATTTCTTGTGCATATGCCCCAGGTTATATCCAAACTTTTCTTAGTTGAACACTTTTTGATTTGAGCAACGGAAAATCCCTCAAAAATTCGTCCTTTGTCAGCTGTTCAGTTTTGACAGATTTCTGCCAATATTTGTTTTTGCCACTTTATCGCTTTCTTTTGAGTTCTTTTTGATCATGGAACTCTTGTGGAAGTTGCTACAGTAGTATATACTTTATATGTGGTGGTTTTGGGTTGAAACCTGAAGCTAAAAGAGGTTGAATATATTTTATGCTTACACTAATGTTGCTAATAGAATTGTGTTTAGTTTTGTATGAAGGAAGTTTTCAAGTGTAGGGATTGGAGAATGATGAGATGAGTTGAAGAATGGACAAAAGCTCAAGCTTGGGGATGCCCAGCACCCCAAGAAATATCCAAGAAGTACAAGCGTCAAAGCTTGGGGATGCCCCCGAGGCACCCCTTCTTCATCGGCAAAAATCAGGTCACCTTTCAAAACACTATATTTTTATTGCTTCATGCACTATGTGTTTTTCTTGGAGCGTCAGTTGTTTTAGTTTTCTTAGTTTGTTTAGTTTGTTTGTTTGCTGCAATAAATGGTTGGACCCCAAGAAATTTTCTTTGGAGGAGATGTACTCGTTTTCATTTGCAAAGAACGCTCTAGTTTTCACTCTTATTTAAAATCAAGCGTTCTACTTTTTCTGCTACTGCTTTTGGTTTTCGTTTTCGCCTTGATTTGCGTTCAGATCTTTTCATATCTTTTCATCAAGGTGTATTTTTGCCTCTGAACTTTATTGGTTTTCATCAAAAGAGGTATCTTTAAAAAAATTCAAATGGTGTTGGAAAAGAGAAAAAGCTTTGTGCAAAATAGTGGTACAAGAAGGAGCTTGTGTAGACTGCGGCTTAGGCTTTTTCATGTCATGCTAGATGTCTTTTTGATAGTATGCTTAGTAGTTTTGCTGTAGCATGACTTGTCTCAAATAACTGAGATTGCTTAATGAGCCTTTGAAAAAATCATGCGTTGTTTTTATTGTATGGAAGCATTATTTTGGTTTTCTCCTTGATGCTTTATTTGGGTTGACTTGGCACATGCTCACACATGTTAGACTCTTACAAAGTCGCCAATAGCCTTCATGATCATTTAGTTTTTGACTTTTGATGCCATCGTATGCTTCTTTTAATGTCGCTTTGTCGCTTTGCATGATTATGGCCATTATTGCTCTCTTAGTTGGTCGCTCCCAGTCTTTTGCTAGCCCTCACCTTGTACTGAGTATGAGCTCTACTCGTGCATCCAACTCCTAAAAGCCAAAGTTTTCCATTGTGTCCACCATACATACCTACTAGCAATTTGCTATTCCCAGTAAATTTGACTTGCTTTTATATTCTCTTCAAATTAAACTCTTACCAGTGTTATGCGAAATTCGGTCAGTAAAGCTCTCACGAACCGGAAGGCACACTTTACTTTTTCCTGTTCTTAAAAATTTGACATTGTGGTCTCTTATGCTGAGTTGTTATGCTTGCAAGTTGTAAGTTGGATTCTAGCCCAGCCATGCTGTCATGGGGCAAGCTTTCAACATTGCACTTCTATTTGAGTTGATATTGTGATCTTTTGTTTATGGATGCCCGCTATGGGAAATGAATTGGGAATCTTGTAGGGATCATGGAGTTTGTATATGTGTTAGGGAAACGCCGGGCCGCCAATCTAAGCCATGCATAATTCATGGTGGAAATTTGCAGCATACCCATGGTGAACATTCGACGACGCATCTCACAATAAAAAGCTAAACAATATAGTAAATAAAAGAGATGTCGAGGTGTTCATTGTCTGCTTGCCCTGTCATTTTGGTGTGGGCTTGTTCCATGTCATCGGGCACGGAGGTACCCCATTGGCGGTTCTCAATGATATGCATATACTTACAATGACAAGAGCCTTGCTTGGGACTCTAAGTAAAGTAGCATAGTTTGGGTACTCGTATTCACGGGACACGAGGTTTTCAACTTATGATTTGTCAAGCATATGCATCATAATTGTTCTCGCATTAACTTTAACCATTCAAGATGCTTATGATGGGGGCAATGAGAGCTCAAAGCCGGTAAGTACCATAATTTTTGAAGGTTATAAAACTTGCAATCACTGCTTCCCTCTGCGAAGGGCCTTTCTTTTACTTTTATGTTGAGTCACCACCTTCTATCTTTATGCACCATTAAGAGAGCATAGTTGTCATTCTTAGTGTGATATGCATTGTCCCAAAGTTCATTGATTGACTCATATTGTTGGTTTCACTTGTTCTTAAATTATTTGTATCTAGTCGCCCTCTTAATCTTTGAGGTGTCCTATGCATTTATGTTTTGCTCTCTTTGAAGGACAAGCTGAAAACCACTTGTATGTTTTTCCTTATGATTTGAACACATGTTTGACTTTCATTGTTTCATTATCATGATCTTTTGTTTGTGTTCATTTGCATGTTTACAACATGGTTGCTAAGTTCTTATTGTCATGATTATATCTTCATGCTATGTTTTAAGTTCTATTGATCCCAGCTCACCAATGCTTACATATATGATCAAGATTGTGTAGGTGCATGTCACCTCAAAAATTATTCTTTTGTTATCACTTACCTACTCGAGGACGAGCAGGAGTTAAGCTTGGGGATGCTTGATACGTCTCAAACGTATATATAATTTTTGATGCTCCATGCTTCGTTTTACACCATTTGCCTATTGTTTCGTTACACTTAGTGGCATTTTTATACACTTTCTGGAACTAACCTATTAACGAAGTGCCATAGTGCCAGTTTCCTATTTTTTGCTGTTTTTGTGTTTCAGAAGTGATACACAGGAAATATTCTCGGAATTGGACGAAACAAGTTCCTAAAGTCATATTTCACCGGGGAGCTCCCAAACATCCGAAGACCTGACAGAGGGGGGCCACGTGGCCCCCACACACAGGGGCGGCGCGGCCTGGCCCCTGGCCGCGCCACCCCCGTGTGAGGCCGCGTGGCTCCACCTCTGACAGCCCCCCTTCGCCTACATATACCCCCTGACGAGAAAAACCTAAGGGCCCGATCAGTTTTCCAGAATACATCGCGATCCGCCGCCGCCGTCGACCCGAAGATCGGGATGGTCCAGAAGCTCTTCCCGGCACCCTGCCGGAGAGGGGAATCGCCACCGGAGGTCTCCTTCATCGCCATGATTGCCTCCGGAGCGATGAGTGAGTAGTCTACCTTGGACTATGGGTCCATAGCAGTAGCTAGATGGTTGTCTTCTCCACCATGTGCTTCATGTTTAGATCTCATGAGCTGCCCTACATGATTGAGATCACTGTTATGTAATTCTATGATGTTGATTTGTTGGGATCCGATGAATATTGGTGTTTATGATTAAGTTGCTGTACTGAATTATATCTTTTGTTATCTCTATGTTGTTTATGATCTTGCATGCTCTCCGTTGTTAGTAGCTATCTTGGCCGAGTAGTTGCTAGTGACTCCAAGAGGGGGTATTTATGCTCGATAGTGGGTTCATGCCTCTATTTCACCTGGGGGAGTGACAGAAACCTCTAAGGTGGTAGATGTGCTGTTGCTACTAGGGAGAAAACAACATTCATATGCTCAAGGGCATATGCTTTGTTTACATTACACACTTTGCTTAATGCAATTATCTGTTGTTCGCAACTTAATACTTCTAGGGTGTTCGGATGATATCCCCGGGGGTGGATTATTAGTCATAGATGCAGCTGGATGGCGGTCTATGTATTTTGTTGTAATGCCCAGAGTAAATCTCATAGTGATCTTCTTGACATATCACGTTAGCTCTATTCTATCAATTGCCCAACTGTAATTTGTTTACCCAGCATGTTATTTTATCTATGGAGAGACACCACTAGTGAACTGTGGACCCCGGTCCTATTTTAATCATATTGCAATCAACTGTTTACTTTTCCCGCATTGTTTACTTTACTCGCATATACTATATTGTTTTCCACTCGATACACTCATAACCTTTGTTTCAAGCAAACCGGTGAGATTGACAACCTCATCGCAAGTTGGGAACAAAGTATTTGTTTGTGTGTTTGCAGGTTCCACAAACACCTTCAGTCGTCATCGCCTCTCTTCTCCTGATCGATATTAAACCTTGGTTTCTTAACTGAGGGAAACTAGCCGCTACACTCATCATACCTTCCTCTTGGGGTTCCCAACAGGCTGGTCAAGCACCACGCACAAGGACGTCTGCTTCCACATCAACCATACGCCATCAAGTATTCTCTGGCACCATCACCGGTAGCAGGTATTTATGCTCGATAGTTGGGTTCATGCCTCTATTTAATCTGGGGGAGTGACAGAAACCTCTAAGGTTGTAGATGTGCTGTTGCCACTAGGGATAAAACAACATTCACATGTCCAAGGGCATATGCTTTGTTTACATTACACACTTTGCTTAATGCTGTTATCTGTTGTTCGCAACTTAATACTTGTGGAGTTCTCGGATTGATTCGCCACAAGTAGATTATTAGTCATAGATGCAGTTGGATGGCAGTCTATGTATCTTGTTGTAATGCCCAGAGTAAATCTCATAGTGATCCTCTCAACATAAGCACGTTGTCTTTATTCTATCAATTGCCCAACTATAATTTGTTTACCTAGCATGTGTTATTTTATCTTATAGAGAGACACCACTAGTGAACTGTGGACCCCGGTCCTATTTCCTTTACATTGCTATCACCTGTTTACTTTACTCGCACTGTTTACTTTACTCGCATACTACTATTGCTTTCCACTCAATATGCTCATTCCTTTGTTTACAGCAAACCAGTGAGATTGACAACCTCATCGTAAGTTGGGAACAAAGTATTCGATTGTGTTGTGTGCAGGTTCCACGTTGCTACTAGTTGAAGACGTGCTAATAAGATATCGTTAATGACGCCCTTGTTGGAGTGTCACTAGGCTAGCAAGCATCACCTTCTGGAGTATTGGCTTTTTTCTACTGGATTGACATACCTAGGTTTTGTACTTAGGGAAAACTTGCTGCTATATTCATCAAACCTTCTCTTGGGGTTTCCAACTGGCCAGTCATTTACTTCATGAACTACACGCCAACAAGTTCTCTGGCACTATTCAATACCACGCCACTAGGCATCAACCAAAGGAAAAGGAGAACTGGCTACCTCCTGAGGTTGGATGGACCAAGGCAAATGCAGATGGTTCATTTGTAGCGACAGAAGGTCATGGCAGGGGTGGAGTAGTTCTGCGTAACCACCAAGGCGTATCGGTGGCGGGAGCATGCTGCTTCTTCCCGGCTGTGTCTGACCCAGAACACGCAGAGCTGCTTGCTTGTCGTCGGGCTGCTCATCTAGCAAAGGAGACGGGGGTTAGGAAGCTGGTGTTGGAGACTGATTGTGCGGGAGCTGTGGCAAAGCTGAAGGCATAGGAGATGGATAGATCGATCCATGGGCCACTGGTTGAAGAGATCAAGTCACCGCTTGGTGATTTTGATGATTGTTCGATCAGGCAGGTGTGACGTTCAAGCAATGCGGTAGCACATGTTTTAGCTAAGAAGGGTTGTTTGAATAAATGTAATGCTGTTTGGGTAGATGTTCTACCAAACTTTGTATCAGACCTTTTGGCACAGGATGCCAGACCTTAATAAATAACAGCCCATTTTAATCTCAAAAAAAAATTAAGTATAAGGCTACTCATTACTTAAGTTGGATTATAAAATACGTGCATTGCACATGCACAATTTTTTTAGAAAAACATGCACAATTAGTATAGATATAGATTGATGAATATCATGCCTGGTTAAAAAAAAGGAAAATGAAGCAATGGTTGCTGGAAGATGGGTTGCTCGAAAGCTAGGCCCAAAAAGTTGTAGGTTAGTGGAGACGGGGAGCCGACGTGGTGGAGCAAACCCATCTCTCCATACCCACGAGGAGAGCACGGTGACGCTGGCTGGGACAAGTAGAAATTAGGAGGATGGCGCAGGAGGGAAGCATCATCTTCTCGCTGCTGCCAATCCGTAGAGCTGGGCCGTCACTGTAGCCGTCCCCGGATGTGACCCAGGGGGTGCCGTATGGATCCGGCCATCACCTCGCCGCTGTCGATCCATGGACCTAACTGCCGTTGCAGCCAACCCCAGCCTCACAACCCAGGGGATTGGGCACCGTAGGGAGCCAGACATCTCCGCACCGCCGCTGATGACCCTCAAGTATAGGGGATCGCAACGGTCTTCGAGGGAATTAAAACCCAAATTTATTGATTTGACACAAGGAGAGCCAAAGAATATATGTAAGCCTTAACAGATGAGTTGTCAATTCAGCTGCACCTGGAAACAGTCTTGCTCGCAGTGGTTTATCAGTAGTAACAGTTTTATAGTGGTGATAGTAGTGAAATAGTAACAGCAGTAGTAAAATAACAGCGGTAATAGTAGCAATAGTAAACAGTAGGAATGAATACTGTAGGCATAGGGATGGATGTACGGGCGTTGCATAGATAAGATAATTCATGAAATCAATGAGACATGGGCATTGCAGATAAATAATGATAAAGCATCCTAGTACTAACAATCATAGGCATGTGTTCCGTATATAGTCGTACGTGCTCACAAGGAGAAACTTGCACGACATCTTTTGTCCTACCAGCCTATTGCAGCAGGGCCTCAAGGGAAACTACTGGTAATTAAGGTACTCCTTTTAATAAAGTACCGAAGTAAAGCATTAACACTCAGTGAACATATGTGATCCTCACATCATAGCCATCCCCTCCGGTTATCCCAATTTCTATCACTTTAGGGCCTTGGGTTCCGGACAACAATATGTGTATACAACTTGTAGATAAGACCATAAACAACAAGTATCATCATAGAAATAATAACATGTTCAGATCTGAAATCATGGCACTTGGGCCAAAAGTGACAAGCATTAAGCATAACAAGTTGCAATAATGTCATAGGCACTAAATAAAGATACTAGGCACCATGCCCTAACAATCTCATATCAAATTACATGAACAATCTCATCCAATCTCTACCATCCCCTCACCTATAGCGGGGGAATTACTCACACATGGATGGGGGAGTCATGGATGGTCGATGGAGGGACATCGGTGATGATGGTGATAAAGATCTCCTCCAAATCCCTATCCCGGCAGGGTGCCAGAACGGAGTTTCTGGTTTCGAATCGCGGTTTCTGATGGTGGCAGCGCAGCGGAAGTTTTTCTGAGAAAAATGCCGTACCCCCGATATTTGCAGGTCAGAGGGTATATGTAGGCAAAAGGAGGGGTCGAGGAGATGGACAAGGCATCCTCACAACAGGTGGACGCGGCTAGGGCTGGGCCACGCCCCCTGTGTGTGTGGAGGCCTCGTGCCTCCCCTCTGGTTCATCTTCTGGCTCCGTGGGTCTTCTGGTGAAATATGATTTTTGCCGATTTTTCCTGAATTTTTACTGAAAGTTGGATTTCTGCACAAAAATAAGACACCAAAGCAATTCTGCTAAAAACAGTGTTAGTCCGTGTTAGTTGTATTCAAAGCACACAAATTAGAGGAGAAATAACAGCAAAAGTGTTCGGGAAAGTAGATACGTTTTGGACGTATCAACTCCCCCCAAGCTTAGCTATTTGCTTATCCTCAAGCAATTTAGTTAACAACTGAGAGCGATAAAAGAAACTTTCACGAACACATTTGCTTCACAGATGTATATGTACTAACTATATGATCAAGTACTCAAGCAGTTCATAGTAAGAAATATGCAGCTAATGCTACCTCGTAGTCAAGCAAGCTATGAAAGAGTGCCAACATACTAATAACAAGTAACATGAAACATAAGAAGTTGCAAGATTGTAATGCTCATAAATGATATGAAAGAGTGGTATCCCGCTTGCCTTTCGTTGTGGAGCAAAACATAAATGCTGAGGCACCTCTGAAGTTCAAGAGAAGACTAGAAGTAAAAATATCAAAGATACAAGCATCAAAGTTATACCACAATTATCCGTGTTCTGGGATAAGCACATTGCATTACGAATAACAGCTATACTCTCAAGAAGGTGCTTTAAAGTTAGAAGAGGAATACTCAACATAAAAGTAAAAGAAAGGCCCTTCGCGGTGATTTAACATGTGCTAGAGCTTTTCATTTGTAAAATAGAGATAAAATTTAGTTTGAGAGGTGGTTGTTTCATGTCAACGACTGGCAATGGGGACTTGCTATCTTTCATAATAAACAAGTGAGAGCGGTTCTGAGTTCTTTGAAATTTTGGCACATTGGTGCTCTTTTATAAAGCTTTGGCACTCCTCCCCTCCTTTTTTCCTTTCTCAAACCATGGCTAACTGATTCCATCGGGTGCCCACCAACTTTCACATACCATGGAGGAGTGCTCTTTTTCTTTTTAGATAATAGATTATAATGGTCTGACTAGCTCCCTTGCAAAATTAATGATGAGCAGATGAAGCTGCCTAGTCGAGGGGTACTCAATTTAATATGGAAGATAGCAATTCTGACCACTACGTTCCCATGAGCTAAAAACAGTGGCACAAAATGAGAAGTATTTGAAAGTTTTGAAAGGTAGCACATGAAAATTTACTTGGAATGGCTTTGAAATACCATGCTTAGGAATTTATAGTGGACTCTTTGGAAGACTTGGTTTTTGGTAATTGGATGCACGAGAAGTATTCTCTCTCAGTACAAGTGAAGGCTAGCAAAAGACGGGGAAGCGACAATCGAGAGAGCAATAACTGTCATAATCATGCTTGCGACAAAACAAAATTAATATAGGCATAAAAATGATACAAGAACTCCGAGGCAAAGTAAATCATCGAGGCTTAATTGACTTTTTGTTTAGTCATATGCATGCTTGAGCATGTGCTAAGTCGATTCAAATGAAGCTTTCAGAGGTGGATACCACAATAACATACCATATTATGAGTAAAACAACGCAAGCAAATGTTTACATGACATGCTACAAACTATTAGTAAATTGGAACTAATCATATGAAAGCAAGAACTATAAAGCATCCATTAGATAACATATACCTTACATGAACTGACTAAGCATGTCCACATAGATGAGTATATGTATAAAAATGAAAACAAATAGAGTTCATACCAGCCTCTTACCACATCTCGGATTGTCATATATCGTCATTATTGCCTTTTTACTTGTGTGGCTTGAATAATATGAAGTGAATACCAAGCTCCAATGGAGTAACGAGAGACTGGACTCTACAACAAACTTTACAAAACCAAAGAAGAACAACAAATATTTTTGGGTTTTCAATTTTTGAAACAAGAACGAAAGGAAAACGCAAAAAAAGCAAAATATTTTTGGATTTTTCAAATACCAAACCGAAAATAGCAAGTAAAGCAAACCAAAGGTAGAAAGCTAAAGAAACAAATAGAGAGAAACAATAGAAATATTTTTGGTCTTTTTGTGTTTTGGAAAGCAGAAATAAGAACAAGAATAATAAAGAGAGCAAAACATGGATATACAAAGGACCGACAAAATATGATATGTAGATGAGTGAATCATTGGCGTACCTCCCCCCCAAGCTTAGGCTTTTGGCCTAAGTGGAGATCAATCCCAACTCGGCCAACTCGGCCATGAGGTGGCACCTCCAAAGTGTGACAAAGAAGTACCTTCGTCCTGGTACGAGCTCGAGGATGCCCCGGAGTGGTATGTGGTGTAGTGATAGGCCGGCTCCTCCTCTTCCTCCTGGTCCACAACGCCATGCTATACGTTGAAGCCGAGCACCCTAAGCCGCTCGTCCAACTCCTCCTTCGTGCGTGACCATGGCCTGTTATCAATACTAAACAAACCAGGTTGTGGCAAGGGCACTTCCCTTTCCTCTCCATCTGTAAATAATATTCTATAAACTAATTTCCCTGCACAAGAGTTAGCAGTAACAAAGTGATGGAGCTTCATGGTAGCAAGGCCAAGCCTCTGTGGAGTCAACAATATATCATGAGGAGCAATAGGAAGTTTAAGAGCAGCAACAATGCGTGCAGCAATAATACCTCCATAAATAGGTTCCCTAGTGGCTAGGCGACGAGCAATAATAGCACCGAGGTTATACTTCCTACTAATATCAAGAGCGGTAGCTAGAAAAGCTAAATGATAGTTAGAGATATTGCTAATGTTTCCTCTACCAAGTACACTAGTGGCAAGATAGTAAGTAAAATATCTAATAGCTGGGAGTTAAATGTTTCTTATCTTGCCACGCTGTGCGGCGTGGTCATCATAATTAGTTACTCCTCGGTAGAGCTCCAACAAATCAGCGGGCTGATGTAGTATCTTCTTGGCCATTCCAAACATGGGAATACCTAAAATAGTACAAAACTTCTCCAAAGACATGGTGATAGACTTATCATATATTTTGAATGCAATGGAAGGATTGAAATGAGAGTTAGCGAATTTAAAACTTTCAACAAAAATCTTTGTGAGAATAGCATATTGATTACTCTCATCCATCATGTATGTAGTCAATCCAACCCTATTAACAAGGAGCAAGTAATCATCAAGAATCCCTGCATCACGCAAAAAATTAGCACAAGGGGAGGTCGATGGATGTGCATCTCCATCGTCTCCCTCAAGGTTTGGTGACATGAGATCTTCATTATAGGACATCCTATATCGAGTAGTGGATCTTGAAGACCTTGATGACCTTGGTGCATCACTTTCAAACACTTCTCCATATGTGAAGTTGTCCATTTTCTTCTCTAAAATTTTTAACAAACCTCATAAAAATGATTTTGAGACAAGCAAATGTAGGAAACTACTATATTGAGTTACTAGAGAGCTAACATGCATCAAAATAACATTTCTAAACAATAGAACAAGCATGCATACTCATTTATCCTGGCACCTACAATGCTAAAATACTCAAGGAATACTTCACCAAAAGAAATTCTACTTGGACAAGCGGAGGAGTCACATACCGGAGAACAATTGCTCCAAATCTCAGCAGCAATGATGGGCTGAGCAAGGAGATCAAAAAATTGCGATGAAGAACAACAAGAACACGGGTTTGAGCTGGTGTGTCGTTGTTTTTGGGAGAGAGAAAGAGCTGGGGAGGAAGAGATAAGTGAGAGGCCAGGTGGGGGCCCTCTCACAGCAGGTGGGCACGGCCAGGGCTGGGCCGCGCCCCCTGTGTGTGTGGTGGCATGGCAGCCCCTCCTGGTGTCTCTCAGGTGCCTCTATGTCCCATTTTTGACATAAAAATTTATAAAGATTTTTCTAGAATTTTTCGAGAAACTTTATTTTTGAGGATTTTTCAAAAAAAGATAAAAGGATAAAACTCGGGAAAACGATAGTGGAATGATTGCAAGCAAATCAAACTCAAGTATGCAGCAGCTCTAAGATATTCTAATTCATGTAACTAAACTAAAGGAATAAAATTGGTGAAAGTAAATATAAGTGAGGTGGAGTGGATGCGGTGAAAACTAAGTTTTGTTCATATAAAATCACTTTGTTAACAAGGTTGATCAAGTCCTGTTACCAAACTAACTTTATATGAGGCAAAACTTTGCATTTCACTAAATGCTTATGTTACCTCAACTTTGATAGGCATAGTCCCAATCATAACAATTTTATATTCTTCCTTGGGCTTTTGCTCTGAACAAATAATTTGACCAACTTTGATGGTCTCAACATGCTTGATTGAGTTTAGAGCATTTTTTCTATCAATCTGTAGTGACCTCATATTTTAAAGATGACGATCCCTGTGCTTTTTCAGTGCTAGTCCCTGGATCAACGCTAGCACACATAGTTTAAGATGTAATACCAAGAAACAAAGGTCATTTTATTACATCATATGATCCAGCAATTACATAAAGAACTTTACAATGCTCATAGCATAGAGCTTTCAGAGTTTACAACGAAATCAAAACTAGCATGGAGTCCTTCTTCTTCATGTGCCACAGGCGAACATGCTGCGGATAGACTCGTAACCCTTTCGTACCTTTCTTAACGTCAAAACCTGCAACATGAAACGTTGCAGCCACAAAGGGTCAATACACTTGAATTGTATTGGCAAGATGTCATTGTTTGGTGGACACAAATGGAACCTAACACTTAAATGAATATTTGGCTAGGTGGAGCTTCAGACCTATTTGCACTAAGTAATTTTATCCTATCATTTTCTTTAAAGCAAAACTTTTAGCTGGACAACTTGACTTGGGTGATCTACCCCTATAGCCACAGGCCGTAGTTATTGTACGGGACACACTAGTCAATAGATACCTACATCAATTGTCAAAACCTCAATTTTCTTTTAAAACACTATTGGACACACTGAAATCCACCAGGTGCTCCTAATAAATTATGCACACACAGGAATCCACCAGGTGTACATAATTATGATCACACAACAAATCCCTTGTTGTCCCATCAAGTTTTAGTTTAAAGAAGTTGGCATGATAAGATCCTTGAACATCTTCAAAATCATGTCGCTCAAAATTGTCTATAACCGGGGACACGGCTAACTACTTAGTTTTTAACCCTCTGCAGAGGTGGTGCACTTTTCCCACAAGACTTAGTCAACCTCTTTTGCCATGATGCTCATTTTGCTCAAATGGCCAAGTGAATACTAAGACGAGACCTTTCAGAGACAATCCCTCAGACCAACCAGGACGCGTTCCCAAAAACCACCCTCTGTCTGTCTGGCTGAGTTCTCGCAACTTAGTTAGTCAAGACAGAGCCCATATTGTCTTGTGGTTGCACTAGAAGCTTCACGACCTGAGCGTCTCCAATCTCTTTGTTCCTGGGTGGCCGTCCACAAGTGAGATACACCTGGTGGTTCAGAGGTTCGACGACATGACCCCAGGGAACCACTCAACAAAAACCATACAAGCCACATTCCACCCAGGTGGTTCATTGAAATTTTGTTGTTTTCTTGATTTTTGTAAAACAATGGTTTTGAACACTTAGCCAAAACATGTGATAATCCCTTCCCACACAAGTGTAAGGCAACCTATAGCAGTAGCAGTTCTACTAGGAGATGCAAAAGCTAGATATAAACTAGACAAAAGACTTAGCATAAAATCATAGCTACTAAGACCATTTTTACCTACACATGCATCTTCTACAAGAAAGCTACTAGTGATAATTCTTTAGTAGGACAAGGAGATGATGACACTTGCCTTAGAAATATTCTGAAGATTGTACTTCTCTTAGTCAACACACGTAGCTCTCCATACAACTATAAGATAAAAGGAACACAACATAAACACACCATCCAAGCAACATAATCAAACAAGACAAAAGTGTTTATTAGTTTTAGTTTAGTCTTTGATTTGTCTTAGTGATATTTGCATGAAGTTGGCTTGATATGGATGGAGGGAATGGCTAAGTCAAGAGTTTTAAAGATTGATGTGGTTTTCTAAATTGTTAGGAAGTGTCAAACACTTAGTAAAAATAGCTTCAAGGAGATTCTTAGGCTTGGTTTGAGAAGTTGGATGGATAAATTCTAAGTCACGAGGTCTACCACTTTCATCTTCTTGATTTGGGCTCTCTTCTCTTGATCTTCTTGTTTTCCTTCATCTCCTTGTCTTCTCTTCAACTGCTTCTCCATGGTCTTGATATGGGAAAACTTCTATGTCATATTATTGGATGGGGTAGTCAAAATACTTAGAAGAATTTGGGTAAGATGGAGTTGATAGTTTTGCACTTGGGCAAGGATAGAGAAGAGGTCATTGGTAGATTTGGGTGGTCTTTAAAACTTAGGGTTTTTTTTTACACCATTTGTAGAGTGGGACAAAAGTCACATAACCCAAGGTACACACGGGTTGTTTAGGAACTAAAGATTTGTTAAATTACTCAAATAGCTCAATTGCAATTTGAATAACTTAAACTAGACAATAGGATTAATATTTGAATGATGTTGGAATAGTGTGGGAAAAATGTCTAAAGGGGTTCTTGTGGATAGATACGATCACAAGATTAACTTTCGAAGAAGGAAACATGTTGAAAGAATTATAGAATTAATTCTATAATAAAAATACTCAAATTCCAATATTTAAATTTGAATACATGTAAATACGTTCAAAATCCAAAATTTTAAACTTATAGATTCGAAAATTTAATAATTCGAAAATTTGGTACCACTAGATAGGAAATTTAATTATGAAGCCAACGCAACAAGAATCATCTAAAACGGAGCTATAGATCTTTAGTTATGATTTTTGAAAGATTTACGTGAGCTAGCAGTGTAACCAAACGGATCAGATCCAATGCGTGAAAAAAAAACAGGAAAGGGCGCACGTGGGAAGGCATGATAGGCTGCTACCAATTCTAGTCCAATTCATGCCGTATGCTAGTGATCCACTGAAACAATGGTGTCGTACCAGCAGCTGCTGCAACAAGACGATGACGAGTTGACGACGGTCTCGGACATGGTTGATGGCAGCGCTTCGGCGGTCTTCTTCAAGACGTGCATGATGGGCGTGGCGAACGACGGCGTTCTCCGCAACGACTCCCTTTTCATCCAACGACGGTGACGGGGCGGTACTCAGCTCCGGTTTGCAGGTGTGTTACCGATTCCTGCTAGGAACTAGTCTGAGACCGAGCTTCGAGGTACACAATCTAATCGTATAGGAGATGTTGGCATTACCAGCGATGGCAGACGTCGAGGTTGACGGCGGTGGCTGCTGCGGGTGTGGACGAAGGCGAGCCTCCGGTGGCTGTGTCGGGCAGCGCGACCAACAACGATGATAAGATGTACGATGTTGTTCTGGAGGTAGGCGATAATGAGAAAATTCTATTAGTGCAAAGAATCGATCTAGAGATAAACGTACACGACGTACCAGACTGATGAACTCCGTTGACGTCGCGGCCAACATCCACAAAACGATGCACAACCATATCCTGGAGGTAGGCTAGAATTAGAAGAGTCTACTGTTGAAAGAAATTAAGATAAAGATGAATAGAGATGTCGTACCGGCGCGATGAACTCGGTAAGATCTAAATCTTGACGTCAAATCCACGGGATACACAGACATTATTTAGAGAAATTTTGTGAACCAAAGTGAAAGAGGAGAACAAGGGGCACACGGTGCTTTTTTTGGTTTGTCTTATAATGGACCGAGGAGAGAGATCGGGAGGTGTATGCCGATGGACGACATTCGGTGCACCCAGACGGTTTTGGAGATTAAGGAAACGAATTATGATTTTAATTACCTGAATAGGACCGTGATTGAATGTGGAGTAATTTTCGTCTTGAAGACGACAATAAAGAGTCGCTAGAATTAGGGGGAATAGAAGGGAAAGGTTGACACCATTAATGTGTAGATGCAACATGAACGTCGAGGTTGAAGACGACGTGTAGGGCGGGCTGGTCGGTTGGCTTTAATGGGCCAGCCTGTTACGGCCCAAATCTTTTTTTCTTTTCTCTTCCTATTTTTTCTATTTTTTTTAAAATATCTTTTGCATTTTGGCTCCAAATGAGCTCAGATCAGATTCTAAAATTTTATAAAATTCAACATATCATCCTAAAACATCAAGGAGCTACTTTTCATGTCCAAAATAAGTTTTCAACAATATTTTCTATCTTTGGCCTATATGGCCACTTGGGCATTTGATTTCCAAAATAGGATTTTTGGCTTTATGTTTTTCTCAAAATAATTATTTTAAAATCCTCAAAACAGAAATAAGTTTGTTTGGAAATATTTGGATACCAAGTATTTATGAAATTACCATGTTGGAAAAATAATACTTTTGAACATAATTCAAAAAGTTTCAAATCTTAGGGAAATTTCCACACATACACACAATTCCATCAATAATTTTTTTTTTACATTCCAAAATTTAGAAAATTTTAGAATGTTACAGACTACCACCCTTAAAAGAAATCTCGTCCCGAGATTTGGAGAGGCTAGAAAGAAAGATGGGTTTTGGGGTACTAAGTGGGCTACCACCCTTAAAAGAAACTTTTGTGGGTAGTCTAGGTTTTTGGGTTTAGAAGGGGCACACCTTGGTTTTGACTTGGCACTGGGTCACCTTTGTACCATATGTTGCTTCTACCTTCATTTCCAATTGGTGGGTGTCTATTCACACACTATAGGATCTAGTGTCCTTTTTAAGATGGCTTGAATATAACTTTCCTCCATTGTAGAGCTTCTGTCCATCAAGGTAGTTGTTGAACTACTTGGGACACTGAAGAGTCACTCTTTGGGTCAATCAGAAGACCAAGCCAAGATGTTCTCCTGGCTTCATTTCATGTCCTTATTTGATCTTCATAGTCTTGCAAGTCATCTTCAATGGTAAGCTTGTGGCTCATCCTCACCGTATTCCTACGTTTTGGCAATTTCTTACCTATTATAAGGGGTATAATTTCTTATCCTCCTAGGGTTCAGGTTTAACATCGTCGTCTGTCTTGTAGGTATATCTCTCTAGATTTATCATTCCTCATATCAAGAGCGAACAATTGAGTAGTCATCATGGGGGCCAATCCATAACGCACCCAATCGTTACCTTGTAATTCAGTTTGGTATATCTCGTACACTAACTCTTGGTCAACCTCACTAGTTTGACAAAAGATTATATGGATATTGACGAGGGTTAACTCGACAAATATCCTAGATGAAGGACTTAGGATCGGGGAGATAGGGCGCTGGATGAACTCGAAGGTAAGGTTAGTCGAAATAGGTGTATATCGAAAGTAGACTTGGGCGTTCAACCTGGCTTGCTTTCAATCTGGCCCGTACCGTCCCCTCCTGGCCCCTATATATAGGTGGCCAGGTCTCAAGGATCGGGCAGGGTATGATACGGATTACAAGTATCGACATACGGTAGTAACTCGTATTCGACTTCTATTACAATTGGGCCTAACTTAACGGGCCTCAGGGGTACTCAACTAACAGGCTCTATTATCTATACCCTTGTCAGTAGCCCCTGAGATTCTACCAGAATTGCAGATTCGGGTTGAATCTCTAATCTTCAAATCTTCGACTTGATCAATTCTTTGACTTCATCTTCAAATCTTCGACTTGGTCTTTCGACTTACTTTCATGATAATTTGTTTCGCAAGGGGTCTTGATGAATAAGCCTGACAACTCTGACGGATCAAGAGGTCAGTTAACTGCCGGAACAGATACTTGACACCTACTTCAAATTCAATCCCCTTGGACTTGAATTCGGGATACCGGTCAAACCCATTCTTTTGCCGCATTTAGGACTTATAAAGAATGAATCCCAGTGGTTCTAAGGGTACCCAGTGCGTCCACCAGGATTTTCTTCGCGTCGTAGACACGGATACATACCAGCAGAGCGCATCCATGTGCGTATACCGGGCCACACAGGACGGATCCTGGGGTCTTACCTTCGTGACAAGTCACGGCATTCGAGTTGCGTTGCGATAACGCAACTCGAGAATCTCATGTCGCAGTCAAATTTTGACTGAAAATATTTGGGTTTCCGCAACCATAAAACTCGCTCCCGATGGGAGTAATCTCTAATCTTCAATTTGTCGACTACGTAGTCGAAGTTTTGTGTGCTTATCCTTTTCTATCTTCAGTATTGATCATCTCATCTTTGTCGGGTGCGCGCTCAGCGCTCCCGATGGGAGTAGCCCCCGAGGCTATGTTTGGCAACTTGTAGTCAAGCATAGGCTCCAAGTTCAGCTTCTCTTTCTTCTGCAGATATCTTACTGTTGACGAGCCCCCGAGTCTAAGTCGAGGTTTTCATATCGCATAATCCTCCCTTCTTTCTTTTTTTTTTCCTCTTCTTCTTTGACTTTATCGTCTGCTGTGTGCAGAACTTAACTCCTATTATTAATTTCGTTTCACGGACTTTGATGCAGCCCAAAAGCCCAATAGTACGTGCTTATAAATAAAAGCGCCTGCTGATTAAGGTAGAAAACCCTAATTAGACTTCTCCTCCGCCGCATCCTCTTCTTCCTCCATCTAGGGTTTTTGCGAGGTTTTTCCTGTCGTGCTCATGGCTGATGCTGGAGGTTCTCGTTTGAACCTTGGATCCGCGATAGTCCCACGAGGTAGGGGTCGCCCTCGCGGTAGCAAGAATAAGCCCAAAGTTACTAGCGCTGCGGGAACTTCTTCAGATGCCCCAGCTAAACGTCGCCCCGGCCGCCCCCTTGGTAGCAAGAACAAATCTAAGGTGACCGGCGCCACTCCAGGCCCTGCTGCTCCTTCTTCTGCTTTGCCCGCTGCTCCTGCTGCACCTCCCCGTATCTTTTCTTTCCTTTGCATCGCCATGGCACAGTGCCGTGAGATTCAGCGCTTGCCGCTAGATTTCACGAAGTTTATGGATGGCCACGAGCTGCGAGAAGCGGTTCTTCGTGAACAATCAGGTGGTGGCATCCCTTATGAGGTGGAGGTGTGGTACGATGGCAATGGCGAGCAGTACTTCAGAGGTGGCTGGTCGCAATTTGCTGAGGATCATGACATCCATCAAGGCTTCATCATGGCGTTCGACTTCCACGTTGGTACGTCGAAGTTTGACGTGAAGATCTATAGTGGCACTCTTTGCCAGAAGGAGTATGAGGCTTGAAGCCCTCTTTTATTAGGATCTGTTATCCATGTAATCTCGTTTGACAATGTCCTTCCTGCAATAATATTTTGCAATAAATATTTGTACTTTATGTCGATCATCTTTTACTAGTATCATAAGAACAAATCATGTTCTGAGATATGCTTTCCATATGTCGGGTTCTTTGCGAACCAATGAATGTAAGGATCATCTCGGGTTCTTTTCATGAACCAAGTTTTCTCTATATTTATCGGGTTGTGTAAACAACCTTATAGTGAAGGAAAACCCTTCCATCTTGTTATAACGATTCTTTCACCCGACCTAGGGGTGAAAGCCCCCAGCGGAGAAGTAACAAGAGAATCGTACAATTTTGTGGAGTCCAACCCAAAGAACCCGATCTGTGGCCTCATGTTCTGGGTCCAGAAGGTGAACTCGAATATATCGATATTTATATACTTAGTCTACGCGTAAAAACGTCGTAGCTGTTCTGCATTCCACGGGTTGCTTTCATCCTTTCCAGTCTTCTTGTCTTGTAGTCGATATGCTCCTCCTGGTATTACTTCCGTGACGATGTAAGGTCCCACCCACGGGGACTCCAATTTCTCATGACTATCTTGCCTCAGTCGCAAAACAAGGTCTCCTACCACGAAGGATCGTGGACGAACTCGACTACTGTGGTAGTTTCGCAAGCTTTGTTGATATTGTGTAGCCCTTTCTAATGCTTTATCTCTTGCTTCATCTAACGCGTCGACGTCGTCTTGCAATGCTTCTGTCGATGTCGCCTCCTCATATGCTGTCACTCTTGGAGCCTCATGCGCAACTTCGACTGGAAGCACGGCTTCTGCGCCATGGACTAGGAAGAAAGGAGTTTCTTGAGTTGCTGCATTGGGCGTAGTTCTTAGGCTCCAAAGAACGGAGGGCAATTCTTCCACCCAGGCGCTCTTGGCTTTCTCGAGAGGTGCTAAAAGCCTCTTTTTTATTCCGCTACTTATCAGGCCATTGGCTTTTTCGACTTGTCCGTTTGTCTTCAGATGCGCCACAGATGCAAATTTAAGCTTGATCCCCAATCCTTCGCAGTAGTTTTTGAATTCTTTTGAAGTAAAATTTGTTCCATTGTCCGTAATGATGCTGTGCGGTACCCCAAAATGAAAGACTATCGACTTGATGAAACTGATTGCTGCTGCGGAATCTTGAGTTGTTACTGGAGCTGCTTCCACCCATTTGGTGAATTTATCGACTGCTACTAACATGTAGACATGACCTCCTGGCCAAGATTTATGCAGCTTTCCCACCATATCGAGACCCCATTGTGCGAAGGGCCAAGATAATGGTATTGTTTGTAGCTCCGCTGCTGGTGCGTGTGGTCTGGATGCAAACCTTTGACATGCTTCACACTTTCGAACTATATCTTTTGCGTCCTCGATGGCTGTTAGCCAATAGAATCCCGCTTGAAAAGCTTTTGCTGCTATTGCTCTGCTACTGGCGTGATGGCCACATACTCCGCCGTGTATGTCTTTCAATATTGCTTGTCCTTCCTGGGGTGTGACGCAGCGTTGTAAAACGCCTGTAATACTTCTCTTGTATAGTTTTCCTTCAATGACGACAAATGCTTTCGCTCTTCGAGTTATCCTCTTGGCCTCCACTGTGTCTTCTGGTAGTTTTTTACTTATCATGTAGGCAATATATGGCTGCATCCATGTTTCTTCTATCATCATGACCTCTTCTGGTTCTGTCATAGCCCCCGAGCCTGCCGTGGTAGTCGAACTTTTAGCACTTTTTATTGACCTTTCCGCTATTTCTTCCCAAAATACTCCAGATGGTATAGGTAGGCATTGTGATCCAATATTCGCTAGGGTGTCGGCTTCCTCATTGCTGTTTCTGCTGACGTGGGAGACTTCACATCCATCGAACGTTCCTTCTAGATAGTGGTATAAATTCTTGTAGGCCATCATGTTGTCATTGATTGTATCACACCTGTTCATAACTTGCTGAACAACGAGGTTAGAATCTCCAAATATTTTTAGGCGAGTTGCTCCGCAAGCCTTAGCCATCTTCATTCCGTGCAACAAAGCCTCGTACTCTGCCTCATTGTTAGAAGCCAGTGGAAAGCTCATCCTTAATACATACTTTAATTTGTCGCCATGAGGCGATATCAACACTACTCCCGCGCCTGCGCCTTGGACTCGCTTAGAACCGTCGAAGTACATTGTCCAAGTACTCGATAAATCCGGTGGTCCCGTGCTTTGCAGCTCGAGCCACTCTGCTGTAAAATCTGGCAGAATTTGCGACTTGATCGCCTTCCTTTTTTCGTACATGATGTCCATGGGCGATAACTCGATTCCCCATAAGGAGACACGGCCCGTTGCTAAAGGGTTGTTCAGTATGTTCGATAGTAGTGCTTCATTGACCACTATAATAGGGTGTGCAGTAAAATACTGTCGTAATTTACGTGCCGTTGTAAAGACACTGTATGCCAACTTCTGATAATGCGGGTACCTCTGTTTGGTTGGAGATAGTACTTCACTGATGAAGTATACTGGCCTCTGGACGCCATGAGCTTTGCCTTCTTCACTTCTTTCGACTACTAGAACTGTACTCACCACCTGATGGGTTGAGGCGATGTACAGTAATAGCGGTTCTTTTTCTTTAGGTGCGACTAGCACTGGTGGCGTGGAAAGCACTTTTTTCAATTGTGCAAACGCTGCGTCTGCTTCTTCTGTCCACTCAAATTTGTCGTCTGACTTCTTCATAAGTGCATAGAAAGGAAGCGCCTTTTCTCCTAGTCGAGCGACAAAACGACTTAATGCCGCGACGCGTCCTGCCAATTTCTGTACGTCATGGAGTTTCGTGGGTTTCCCCATTGTTAGAATTGCCTGAATCTTCTCTGGATTCGCTTCTATTCCTCGTGCTGATACCAAGAATCCCAAGAGTTGCCCTGCTGAAACTCCGAAGGAACATTTTGTCGGGTTCAGTTTAAGCTTGTACTTGTTCAGGTTGTCGAAGGTTTCTGCCAAGTCGCTGATTAAAGATTTCTCCTCTCTTGTGGTGATAACTACATCATCAATGTAGACTTGTATGTTGCGCCCTATTTGGCTCCCGAGGCAATTTTGCATCATCCTTTGATAAGTTGCTCCTGCATTTTTTAGGCCGAACGGCATTACTTGGTAGCAGAACACCCCATACGGTGTGATGAAGACCGTTTTCTCTTCGTCTTCTTCCTTCAGTTTGATCTGATTATAACCAGAATATGCGTCCAAAAAGGAAAGCCTTGCACACCCCGCTGTTGAATCGATTATTTGATCGATGCGGGGTAAGGGGAAGGGATCCTTTGGACAATGCTTATTGAGAGACGTGTAGTCGACACATACTCTTTGCACGTCTGTATTTTTCTTTGGTACTATTACTGGGTTCGACACCCAACTCGAAGTCTTGATTTCCCTGATGAACCCAGCATTTTCTAATCTGTGTAATTCTGACGCTATTGCCTTCCTCTTGGGTTCATCAAATCGCCTCAATGGTTGCTTGACTGGTTTCGCCTTGGGATCTACATTAAGTGCGTGCTCGACGAGTTCCCTGGGAATGCCTGGCATGTCCGATGGACACCAGGCGAAGATTTCCCAGCGCTCACGGAGGAACTCGACGAGCGCGCCTTCCTATGCGGGATCCAAGTTCACCGCGATTGATGTCGTCTTGTTTGGATCTGTGGGATGGACCTGAATTTTCTTTGAATCCTGCGTTGTGTCGAAGGCTTTGTCTGGTAAGGATCGTCCAACGTCGGGTAGCACATTATGATCCGTTTCTCCCTTTAATCTCTCATATTCTGCTGTCATGCCGAAGGTTTGTGCCATCTTGTTGAATTCTCTGTCGCAGGTGTTGGCTACTTCAAAGCTCCCTTGTATTGTGATTGTTCCTTTGGGCCCTGGAATTTTTAACGCAAGATATGCGTAATGTGGTACTGCCATAAATTTTGCAAATGCTGGGCGCCCCAGGATTGCATGATATTGTGATGGCCAGTCCATGACTTCGAACTCCAACTTCTCCCTTCTATAATTTTCACTGCTGCCGAAGCAGACATCAAGTTCTATCCTTCCCAGAGGGTAGTTTGCTGCTCCTGGCACTATCCCGTGGAAAGAACAATCTGTTGGCTTCAGACTCGTTGGCGAGATACACATTGCCTTTAGTGTTCTAGCATATATTAAGTTTATGCCGCTCCCTGCATCCATGAACACTCTTCCGATGTCGTATCCTCCTATTTGTGCTTTTAGAACCATAGGCGAGTGGCCCGGCCTAGGAACCTTCCGTGGATGGTCTGCTCTACTGAACTTGACTGGTTGCTCTGACCATCGTAGGTACTCTGTGGTAGCTGGTGGTGACGATATTGCTAGGTTCACTTGCCTGGATATGCTCTTTCGCTCTTTTTTCGACTTGGGCACTGGTTGAATCATGGCCGATATGTATACTTGCGGCTCTAGACGCTTTGATAATCTTTGAGTTTGATATCCTTGACTTCTGTGTGTTTCTCCTTTCCTTCCACCTTGGCACGAACCCATGGCACCTTGCAACCTTAGGAATGTTCTGCAATCCTTCATCTGGTGATTTGAAACCCTTTTCCCGTCGAGGTACGCGTAATGGAGTCGACAGGGTCCATATAGCATATCCTCGGCGGAAGGACCAGAGTATCTTGATTTTTCTTTTGTCTTAACCCTCCTATTTTCGTACCTTTCCTCTTCTTCTGGCACATATCCTGCGGCTACCTGGTTTCGCCTTCCTTGGTCACCTCTGCTGCGGTATCGCTTCCTTTGTCGACTTATTCTGTCGACTTCTGGCGAACGTCCTCTTTTGTTGTTATACGCGTCTTCTCCGTCAGCGAATTTGTTGGCTTGTTCCATTAGCTCCACTACCGTCGTAGGTCTTGTTCTTCCTATTTCCTCCACAAGATCTGAGCGACGAAGTCCGTCCGAAAAGGCGTCTATTGCCCGTTCATCGGAGACGTCTTCTGCTGAGTTTTTGATTATACTCCAGCGTTGTATGTAAGAACGTAGTGTTTCGCCTTTTTTCTGCGCACATGCTTTAACTTCTTCCAGTGATGCTGGGCGTTTGTATGTAGAACGAAAACTTCTTGTGAACTGATTTTCGAGTTCCCCCCAGCTTCCGATGGATTCGTCGGGTAAGGTGTTCAACCAGGACCGTGCGGCGTCGGTGAGGTGTAACTGCAAACTTTGCATTGCGGTCGCCTTTGTTCCTCCTAGTATCTGTACTGCCTGGAGATAATCTGATAACCACAAGGTAGGTTCCTGCGACCCATCATACTTTTTCTGATCATGAGGTAATTTAAATCCTTTGGGTACTCGTGTTTTGCGAACCCTGCGGGTAAAGCATAACGCACCCATATCTTTATCATCCTCTTCATAACTTTCTTCCCTCCAAGCATGTCGTGATTTATCTACTCGAGCTTGTGCTATTATACTTCTTGCGTCCTCCTTCCGCCACTTTTTCTCTTCTGATGACTCACTATAGTCATCATCTGAGCAAGTATATCTAATCTTCTCCTTCCGTTTTTCCTTGTACCTTGTCGACTTCTCCCCTGAGCCTTGCTTCCTGATCGTTCCTTTTACTACTCCGAGGCTCCGTATTGCGGCTCGGTGCATATCTTCTCGCGGGTCTCCATGCTCTGGTCTCGTAGCTAGCAGATACGCTTGCGCTGCTGCCAAAGCTGCCTCTGGCGTTTTTTGTATCAGGTCGCCTTCCTCCTCCTCTGGTTGCGGGGTGGGGCTCCTTGAGTACCCTTCTTCTCCGCCATATGCTGACGCTCCCCTGTTGTGCTTTGGATCTCCGCGCCTATCCCTGCTGTATTCTGAATCTTCGCTATAATCTTCCCAGTATTCTTCCCTTGACATACTATTATTGTCTTGAGACATCATGTCTCTTTCTTCCCTTAATTTCTTCTTGTGTTGGTATAATGCATACTGATATCCCATTAGGACTTCCCTTCTTGATCCCTCGGGTACTTCTGTACCATGATTAACGGCCGAAGTAATCATTCTCCATTCACCAGCAGAGACGTAGACTTTTTCTTTTTCCTTTTTGTTGTGATCTCTCATTTTGTCGACTTGCCTGTCGACCTTTCTACTTCCTTCGCTGTTGTTTCCTTCCTCTGCTTCAGTGATAATGACGCACATCTGATGCACCTTAGAGACGTTGCTGCTTCCTCCGGCGAAGTCCTTTGCGTTGTTGTACGTCTGACACGCTTTTTCTTCTGAGTCGATATTTTCTTCAATTTCGTCGCTTTCTGTGATTGATACTTTCCCTAAGCTGACCAGCGAGTTTACCTCACTGGAGGAGCCTTCTGACGACTTCAATGTTTCCTCTGTTTCGAGTTCTTGTGCCGACGGATCTTGATCTTGTTTCGTCGGATCCGAAAGGCGAGAGGAACCCGACGGCCCGATGAAGATACTTAAACTTCCCATTGCTAGCTTTACCTCCTGACTTTCGTCGACTTCTGAACTGCTGTTGGCTAAAAGCGAAAAAGCCGTCGAATTCATGGTTCCAGCGCCCAGAGTCCCCACGGTCGGCGCCAATTGACGAGGGTTAACTCGACAAATGTCCTAGATGAAGGACTTAGGATCGGGGAGATAGGGCGCTGGATGAACTCGAAGGTAAGGTTAGTCGAAATAGGTGTATATCGAAAGTAGACTTGGGCGTTCAACCTGGCTTGCTTTCAATCTGGCCCTTACCGTCCCCTCCTGGCCCCTATATATAGGTGGCCAGGTCTCAAGGATCGGGCAGGGTACGATACGGATTACAAGTATCGACATACGATAGTAACTCGTATTCGACTTCTATTACAATTGGGCCTAACTTAACGGGCCTCAGGGGTACTCAACTAATGGGCTCTATTATCTATACCCTTGTCAGATATTGAATCCATGTTTCAATTCCTGTTAAGAATTTTAGAAAACAAATCTATCGATCCTTAGCTAGTGGTTTGCGTAAACTCTCATATGGCAAAATCTCTTAGTTGCAGATCCTTCGGTTTTCCATCTCTTGTTCTATGCTTCTTATTCTTGATACTGAGCATCTTAGCTAGAGCTGATAATGTTGTTGTCTTCATGGAGGCTGTCGAGAAAACACTTGTTTGGGTTTGAATAAAGATGAGAATAGATAGAAAGATTCTAAAGAGGAACCCTACCCATACACAAAAGTGCGAAGGCAATTCACCTTACAATCAAGATCTAACAAGCATTCATCACATCAAGCAACATGGTTCAATCACAAACAAACTAGTATGGTCATACCACAATTTGATATGATCATAACGTATTACGATGTTGTTTTTACATAGATCTTAAACGGGGGTCCAACTAGAGCTTCTTGAATGTCTTCCAGTTAGTAGTCTTCTCCTTTCATCTTTGGGGTCCTTCTAGGTGTTGTGCAGTCTATACTTGAGTCTTCCTCCAAGCTCTTCGATAGCATCCATGTAGTACTTCTTGTAGAGTCGAGGAATGATATATGGAGCATCAATCTCTTCTTGATAGTCTTCATGGAATAAGATCTCTAAAGAATGAGAAAGTATATTTTTTTTAACGTGAAGTAGATGAGAATAGAAGAAGTTAAAATTGCAAGCACCTTTCTAATAAATACCAAATTAGATAGATTTTTCATCCTAGGGCCTTCCTAATCTCTTTCTCATCTTCTTTTGCTCATTTTGAACATGACCTTCTCTTCTTGTTCTCAGGATACCTTCTCCTTCTCCTTGAGTTGGGCAAGTAGCTCATCATTTGCAAAACAGTTCATTGGTCCTATTGTTATCAAGATCCCTAAAAAAAAATTCTAAGTCCTACAACTATTGATGCTTTGACATTTCCTTCTAGACTTCTTCAGTTTGCTTCCTTTGATGACAGAGATGGGTGGATCTTGAAGTCCTTTGAGGTGTCAAAGTTGAAGTTCTTCATCTTTGAGTTGAAATGAAGAGAAGTAGAGGCAAAAATGACCAAGGGAAGAGTTTACGAGGAAAAGAGTGTGTAAATTTTAAACTTAGAAATAAGAGCAACTCCTATTTTTCTAAGGGGTCTTTGTCCAATCCAAGGGTTACGAACCTAAGGGCAACACAATGCTCTGATACCATCTGTAGTGACCTCATCTTTTAAAGATGACGATCCCTGTGCTTTTTCAGTGCTAGTCCCTGGATCAACGCTAGCACACACAGTTTAAGATGTAATACCAAGAAACAAAGGTCATTTTATTATATCGTATGATCCAGCAATTACATAAAGAACTTTACAATGCTCATAGCATAGAGCTTTCAGAGTTTACAACGAAATCAAAACTAGCATGGAGTCCTTCTTCTTTATGTGCCACAGGCAAACATGCTGCGGATAGACTCGTAATCCTGTCGTACCTTTCTTAACGTCAAAACCTACAACATAAAATGTTGCAGCCACAAAGGGTCAATACACTTAAATTATATTGGCAAGATGTCATTGTTTGGTGGACACAAATGGAACCTAACACTTAAATGAATATTTGGCTAGGTGGAGCTTCAGACCTATTTGCACTAAGCAATTTTATCCTATCATTTTCTTTAAAGCAAAACTTTTAGCTGGACAACTTGACTTGGGTGATCTACCCCTGTAGCCACAGGCCGTAGTTATTGTACGGGACACACTGGTCGATAGATACCTACATCAATTGTCAAAACCTCAATTTTCTTTTAAAACACTATTGGACACACTGGAATCCACCAGGTGCTCCTAATAAATTATGCACACACAGGAATCCACCAGGTGTACATAATTATGATCACACAATAAATCCCTTGTTGTCCCATCAAATTTTAGTTTAAAGAAGTTGGCATGATGAGATCCTTGAACATCTTCAAAATCATGTCGCTCAAAATTGTCCATAACCGGGGACACGGCTAACTACTTAGTTTTTAACCCTCTGCAGAGGTGGTGCACTTTTCCCACAAGACTTAGTCAACCTCTTTTGCCATGATGCTCATTTTGCTCAAATGGCCAAGTGAATACTAAGACGAGACCTTTCAGAGACAATCCCTCAGACCAACCCGGACGCATTCCCGAAAACCACCCTCTGTCCGTTTGGCTAAGTTCTCGCAACTTAGTTAGTCAAGACAGAGCCCATATTGTCTTGTGGTTGCACTGGAAGCTTCACGACCTGAGCGTCTCCAATCTCTTTGTTCCTGGGTGGCCGTCCACAAGTGAGATACACCTGGTGGTTCAGAGGTTCGACGACATGACCCCAGGGAACCACTCAACAAAAACCATACAAGCCACATTCCACCCAGGTGGTTCATTGAAATTTTGTTGTTTTCTTGATTTTTGTAAAACAATGGTTTTCAACACTTAGCCAAAACATGTGATAATCCCTTCCCACACAAGTGTAAGGCAACCTATAGCAGTAGCAGTTCTACTAGGAGAAGCAAAAGCTAGATATAAACTAGACAAAAGACTTAGCATAAAATCAGAGCTACTAAGACCATTTTCACCTACACATGCATCTTCTACAAGAAAGCTACTAGTGATAATTCTTTAGTAGGACAAGGAGATGATGACACTTGCCTTAGAAATATTCTAAAGATTGTACTTCTCTTAGTCAACACACGTAGCTCTCCGTACAACTATAAGATAAAAGGAACACAACATAAGCACACCATCCAAGCAACATAATCAAACAAGACAAAAGTGTTTATTAGTTTTAGTTTAGTCTTTGATTTGTCTTAGTGATATTTGCATGAAGTTGGCTTGATATGGATGGAGGGAATGGCTAAGTCAAGAGTTTTAAAGATTGATGTGGTTTTCTAAATTGTTAGGAAGTGTCAAACACTTAGTAAAAATAGCTTCAAGGAGATTCTTAGGCTTGGTTTGAGAAGTTGGATGGATAAATTCTAAGTCACGAGGTCTACCACTTTCATCTTCTTGATTTGGGCTCTCTTCTCTTGATCTTCTTGTTTTCCTTCATCTCCTTGTCTTCTCTTCAACTGCTTCTCCATGGTCTTGATATGGGAAAACTTCTATGTCATATTATTGGATGGGGTAGTCAAAATACTTAGAAGAATTTGGGTAAGATGGAGTTGATAGTTTTGCACTTGGGCAAGGATAGAGAAGAGGTCATTGGTAGATTTGGGTGGTCTTTAAAACTTAGGGTTTTTTTTACACCATTTTGTAGAGTGGGACAAAAGTCACATAACCCAAGGTACACATGGGTTGTTTAGGAACTAAAGATTTGTTAAATTACTCAAATAGCTCAATTGCAATTTGAATAACTTAAACTAGGCAATAGGATTAATATTTGAATGATGTTGGAATAGTGTGGGAAAAATGTCTAAAGGGGTTCTTGTGGATAGATACGATCACAAGATTAACTTTCAAAGAAGGAAACATGTTGAAAGAATTATAGAATTAATTCTATAATAAAAATACTCAAATTCTCATATTTAAATTTGAATACATGTAAATACGTTCAAAATCCAAAATTTTAAACTTATAGATTCGAAAATTTAATAATTCGAAAATTTGATACCACTAGATAGGAAATTTAATTATGAAGCCAACGCAACAAGAATCATCTAAAACGGAGCTATAGATCTTTAGTTATGATTTTTGAAAGATTTACGTGAGCTAGCAGTGTAACCAAACGTATCAGATCCAATGCGTGAAAAAAAAAACAGGAAAGGGCGCACGTGGGAAGGCATGATAGGCTGCTACCAATTCTAGTCCAATTCATGCCGTATGCTAGTGATCCACTGAAACAATGGTGTCGTACCAGCAGCTGCTGCAACAAGACGATGACGAGTTGACGACGGTCTCGGACATGGTTGATGGCAGCGCTTCGGCGGTCTTCTTCAAGACGTGCATGATGGGCGCGGCGAACGACGGCGTTCTCCGCAACGACTCCCTTTTCATCCAACGACGGTGACGGGGCGGTACTCAGCTCCGGTTTGCAGGTGTGTTACCGATTCCTGGTAGGAACTAGTCTGAGACCGAGCTTCGAGGTACACAATCTAATCGTACAGGAGATGTTGGCATTACCAGCGATGGCAGACGTCGAGGTTGACGGCGGTGGCTGCTGCGGGTGTGGACGAAGGCGAGGCTCCGGTGGCTGTGTCGGGCAGCGCGACCAACAACGATGACAAGATGTACGATGTTGTCCTGGAGGTAGGCGATAATGAGAAAATTCTATTGGTGCAAGGAATCGATCTAGAGATAAACGTACACGACGTACCAGACTGATGAACTCCGTTGACGTCGCGGCCAACATCCCCAAAACGATGCACAACCATGTCCTAGAGGTAGGCTAGGATTAAAAGAGTCTACTGTTGAAAGAAATTAAGATAAAGATGAATAGAGATGTCGTACCGGCGCGATGAACTCGGTAAGATCTAAATCTTGACGTCAAATCCATGGGATACACAGACATTATTTAGAGAAATTTTGTGAACCAAAGTGAAAGAGGAGAACAAGGGGCACACGGTGCTTTTTTTGGTTTGTCTTATAATGGACCGAGGAGAGAGATCGGGAGGTGTATGCCGATGGATGACATTCGGTGCACCCGGACGGTTTTGGAGATTAAGGAAACGAATTATGATTTTAATTACCTGAATAGGACCGTGATTGAATGTGGAGTAATTTTTGTCTTGAAGACGACAATAAAGAGTCGCTAGAATTGTTAGACATAATCTTGATTCATGATGGTTATGCATGTAATTTAGATTGTTTAGGGAGTAGCTAGTTGTTGAAGGTCCGCTTAAGTGCACAAAGAAGTTGGTACATCGAAGAAGAGTTGGTATGTCAAGATTAGGGAGGAAAATGTTAGCTTTAATCTTGACACTATATCTACTTTAGGGGTTTGCATGTAGCTTAGTTAGTCTAAGGAGTTGTGAGTCTGATGAGATTGCAGCTGGGGCGCCATGGAAGCGAGATGTCATGCAGCTGTGCGATGCAGCGTGCAAAGACGTGATGCTATTGATGTGCGATGCAGCAAGGCCATGTGAAACGACAAGACGCGCGAGATGTTGAAGTCAGATCAGCTGAACGAATTAGTAAGGTTAGTTAGTCAGTTAGCTGCATGTGAGGTGATGATTAACATGTATCACACATACACCTTACCGATAGACCTCGACACTGACCTAGCTACATGCAAAATCAAAGCAACTAGTATGCAGATACATGAATAAAGATTAGTGCTAACATTCACCCCCTAATCTTGATTCTCCAATCTTCAATGCGGACCACCAGAGCCCTGCCGATCCAAGGCGGCGACAGCGGCACAGCGGACCCCATGTGAGTTGGAGGTCGGCGGAGCGAGGTAAAGGCTGTTTGCAGCGCGATGTCATGGGCGGCCGGTTGCGGTGCGATGTCGCAGGATGGTGACAGTGTGGTGATCGGCTTCACGAAGGCGTTGGCCATGTCAAGAGGAGGCTGCTGCGCAAGACGGCATGGTCATTGGCGCTGTGACGGTGTCGTCCACGACAAGATTGTTGCGGCGCTGCGATGGCGTCGTCAAGTGGCTTCTGGTGGTCCGCATTGAAGATTGGAGAATCAAGATTAGGGGGTGAATGTTAGCACTAATCTTTATTCATGTATCTGCATACTAGTTGCTTTGATTTTGCATGTAGCTAGGTCAGTGTCGAGGTCTATCGGTAAGGTGTATGTGTGATACATACAAAGCCAGCAAGGTTTGTGTACATGCATGCTTGGTGAGATGCTGAGATCCGTGCGATGCGGCAGCTTGGTGAGATGCCGTTGGCAGTGTGAAGCTGCCATGGTGCATGCAAGTACAGATATTATTAGTTGTTAGCTGCATGTATGGCCGGCTGATTCTGGAGCGATTCTAGGAGAAGATAGGCCCCATAGTTAGTGGCTTAGTGCATGGTCAGTTAGTGGCATGTGTGGTGTGAGTACATGGGTTAGTGGGTGCGTGTGTGTGAGACACCGATACTACATATACTCCTGTAATCAGTATGTTTTGAATCAGAGAATAAAGAGAAAGAAAGGTTAGGCTGCGTGAGGCAGCTGACGCCAAAACATCTGTGTTCCTCTGTTCGTGAGAGCTGTGAGATAGTTCAGATATATCTAGAGGAAGAAGGAAGGAGCTGCGAGTTGCAGCTCCAACATTTGGTATCAGAGCGAGAAGATCCTGGAGGCCCGCGGCGATGGCGGCGAGATGTCGCCAAAGCAAGTTGTAGTGGCGGTTGACTCCATGCGAGGTGGAGGTGAAGGACGGTGGTGGTGGCGTGAGGTGAAGCTCGTCGGCGGTGTGATGCCGCTAGCTGCTAGCGGTGCGATGCCGCTAGGAGGAGTCGATGCTGTGATGTTGCCACAAGAAAGCGATGCGATGCCGTTGCGAGGAGACGGCGTGATGTCGCTGCAAGATGTGCAGCGACAGAGGCCGTCATGAGGATCGGCCTGAAGCTGGTCGGTGGTGTGATGCCATCCCCAAGATAAGTGACGAGTGGTATGATGCGCTGAAGAACATGCAAGTGCAGATCGATGGTGCGGCATGGTGAAGCTACTGTGTGATGAAGCTCCTGAAATTGCAGCAACAAGGCGCTGCGAGAGCATCGTCCACAGCAAGACGGCGTGGTGGTCGGCGCTGCGAGGGCGTTGTCCACATCAAGATGGCTGCGACCGGCGCTACGAGGGCGTCGTCCACAGAAGATGAGGTTGTTGTGTGCCGCAAAGAAGTTGGTACATCGAAGAAGAGTTGGTATGTCAAGATTAGGGAGGAAAATGTTAGCTTTAATCTTGACACTATATCTACTTTAGGGGTTTGCATGTAGCTTAGTTAGTCTAAGGAGTTGTGAGTCTGATGAGATTGCAGCTGGGGCGCCATGGAAGCGAGATGTCATGCAGCTGTGCGATGCAGCGTGCAAAGACGTGATGCTATTGATGTGCGATGCAGCAAGGCCGTGTGAAACGGCAAGACGCGCGAGATGTTGAAGTCAGATCAGCTGAACGAATTAGTAAGGTTAGTTAGTCAGTTAGCTGCATGTGAGGTGATGATTAGCTATAGATACGTGGGTGTCTACATGTTAATCTGGTTGTGCATTCCTGGAGCGAGTTTAGGAAATAGACCAGGTCAGCTGGTAGTGGCATCAGTACATGGCTTAGTGGAGTTAGAGGGCCAGGTCGTGTGGCTCGTGGAGTGATTCTAGGAGGGCTAGTTAGTGCGTGAGTTGTGTGCTTAGCTCTTGTATATATACTTCATCAGTTAATAGAAAAAGGCAAGCCGTGAGCAGCAAAATGTAGTCTCGTTGGTCACCAAGGAAGTGTTTCTGGGCAAAGTCTGTTCTTCCTTGGTTGTGTGCGTGTGTGTGTGTGTTCTTGAGAAAAAACACAAGAGTTTGAGAGAGAGTTGAGAGAGGTAGAAGAAGAAGAAGAGGCGCTGCGAGATGCAGCGCCAACAAGAATTAGGGGGAATAGAAGGGAAAGGTTGACACCATTAACTTGTAGATGCAACATGAACAAGTCGAGGTTGAAGACGACCTGTAGCGCGGGCTGGTCGGTTGGCTTTAATGGGCCGGGCTGTTACGGTCCAAATCTTTTTTTCTTTTCTCTTCTTATTTTTTTCTATTTTTTTTAAAATATCTTTTGCATTTTGGCTCCAAATGAGCTCAGATCAGATTCTAAAATTTTATAAAATTCAACATATCATTCTAAAACATCAAGGAGCTACTTTTCATGTCCAAAATAAGTTTTCAACAATATTTTCTATCTTTGGCCTATATGGCCACTTGGGCATTTGATTTCCAAAATAGGATTTTTGGCTTTATGTTTTTCTCAAAATAATTATTTTAAAATCCTCAAAATAGAAATAAGTTTGTTTGGAAATATTTGGATACCAAGTATTTATGAAATTACCATGTTGGAAAAATAATACTTTTGAACATAATTCAAAAAGTTTCAAATCTTAGGGAAATTTCCACACATACAAACAATTCCATCAATTAAATTTTTTTTTTTACATTCCAAAATTTAGAAAATTTTAGGATGTTACACAATCTTTTTGGGAAAATAGACCGTGTACTCTCTGTCATTGACATTAAAAGTGACCTTTCCTTGATTGCAATTGATGATAGCTCCTGCAGTATTTAGAAAAGGTCTCCCAAGAATAATAGACATATTATCATCTTCAGCCATTTCCAACACAACAAAATCAGTTAATATCAAACAACTGTTAGCAACTTGAACAGGAACATTTTCACATATACCTATAGGAATAGTAGTAGACTTATCAGCTATTTGCAAAGATATATCAGTTGATACCAATTTTTCTAGATCAAGTCTCTTATAAAGAGAAAAAGGCATGACACTAACTCTAGCTCCCAAATCACATAAAGCAGTTCTAACATAGTTATTTTTAATGGAGCAAGGAATAGTCGGTATACCTGGATCTCCAAGCTTCTCTGAAACTTTACCATCAAAAGAATAATTAGCAAGTAAAGCGGAAATTTCCTCATTAGGAATCTTCCTTTTATTAGTAACAATATCTTTCATATACTTTGCATAAGGAGGCATTCTAATAGCGTCAGTCAAAGGGATTTGCAAAAATAGAGGTTTCATCCATTCACAAAACCTATTGTAGTGTTCTTCTTCATTGGATTTGTGTTTCTTACTAGGAAAAGGCATTGGTTTCTGCACCCAAGGTTCTCTCTCTTTACCATGCTTATTGGCAATGAAGTCTTCTTTGGTGTACTTTGCATTCTTATCAATCTTTTCTGGTTCCTCTTTAACTTCTTCTTTATCAGAAGCATCACCTGGTTTAGTTTCAGCATCAGAAATAGAAATACTGTTAGGATCTTTACCTGCTTCAGAGGATTCTGCAGTTGCTTTATGCTTCTTCTTCTTCTTCTTGGAAGGAATATCATCACTTGAAGTACGCTGAGAATCTTGCTTGATCCTCTTAGGATGTCCTTCAGGATATAAGGGGTCTTGAGTGGTAGCACCACCTCTTGTGTGTATTTCACATGCTTGCTTCTCTCTTGTGGCATTAACTAGCAAGTCTTTTTGCACCTTGGTAAGCTGATCAATTTATGTTTGAACCATTTGAAAGTGTTTAACAAGTATCTTCACATCATTGGAGGTTCTCTCCACAATATCCTGTAACTTGTTAATAGCTCTAGAATTTTCCAACAAATGATTCTGCACCATTCTATTAAAATTATCTTGCTTAACAACAAAATTATTAAACTCATCTAAGCATTGATCAGGAGGTTTAGAGTAAGGAATATCTCTATCATCAAAGTGTTGGAGAGAGTGTACCTTGATAGTAGATGAGTGAGGGATTGGCTTACATAATTCTTCTATAGGAGGTAAATTCTTCACATCTTCGAATTTAATACCTTTCTCCTTAAGAGATTTCTTAACTTCCTTCATAACTTCATCATTTAATTTAATCATCCCTCTCTTCTTCGGCGTAGGCTCTGGGACTGGCGCAGGTGTTGGTACTGGTGTTGGCTCAACTAAAGTCCAATCATCATGATTCTGGCTTATTTTAGCCATTAATTCTTCAGCTTCAGTCAGAGTTCTTTCCCTGAAAACACAACCAGCACAACTATCCAAATATGTCTTAGATTCATCAGTTAGTCCATTATAAAATATATCAAGGAGTTCATTTTTAGGCAATGGCTCTTTAGGCAAAGCTCTAATTAAAGAATAAAACCTTGTCCAAGATTCAGGCAGTATCTCTCCTTTTCCTTGTTCAAAATCACAGATTTTCTGCACAGCAGCATGTTGAGCACTAGCAGGAAAAAAATTCTGAAAGAAAGCATTAACCAAAGCAATAGGACTATTAAGAGACCCAGGAGACAAACTATTAAACCAAGTTTTAGCTGCATCTTTCAACGAGAAAGGAAAAATCTTAGCAACAAAATAAGTGCGAAGCTTAATATCATCAGAAAACAAATTACTCAAAGTAGAAAGCGCATTCATGTGCTCCATAGCACTCTCTTCTTTAGTACCACAAAAGGGAGTTTTCTCAACAATAGATATGTAAGATAAATCCAAAGAGAAATCATAATCCTTGTCTCTAATATTTATGGGAGAAGCAGCAAACTTAGGATCAGGAGATAATTTATATCTAACAGTACGTCTTGCAAGAAGTTCTTTAACATCGGCAGCATTACGAGTAGCACGAGCTTCAACAATAAAATCATCATTAAGCTCAATATAAGTATCATCAAAATCACCACTAGGACATTCCCTAGACTCAGGTGAACTAACAGGTGTAACAGTGGTGTTTCCCAACTTAGCTTTAGCAATTATAGCATCTAAAAAGGAACCTAGTGAACCACTCTCATCAAGCACAGTAGAAGCATCATCTAAATTATCAGTGGCATTTTCAAACTCAGCAGAAGTAGTAGCAGTAGCGTGTGTGTGTGGTGATGTAAGAAACTTACTCATAACAGATGGCGAATCAAGAGCAATAGAGGTGTTCAAAGTCGTACCTCTTCTTGTAGTGGATGGCAATATAGGAACTTTTCCATCACGAGGTTTACCCATAATGAAAGGATTGCAGTGAACAATATGAATCCCAAGTGAACTTATAAATAAAGCTATGTTCCTCGGCAACGGTGCCAAAAAATAGTCTTGATGACCCTCAAGTATAGGGGATCGCAACAGTCTTCGAGGGAATTAAAACCCAAATTTATTGATTCGACACAAGGGGAGCCAGAGAATATATGTAAGCCTTAACAGATGAGTTGTCAATTCAGCCGCACCTGGAAATAGTCTTGCTTGCAGTGGTTTATCAGTAGCAATAGTTTTATAGTGGTGATTGTAGTGAAACAGTAATAGCAGTAGTAAAATAACAGCGGTAATAGTAGCAATAGTAAACAGTAGGAATGAATACTGTAGGCATAGGGATAGATGTATGGGTGTTGCATGGATAAGATAATTCATGAAATCAATGAGACATGGGCATTGCAGATAAATAATGATAAAGCATCCTAGTACTAACAATCATAGGCATGTGTTCCATATATAGTCGTACGTGCTCACAAGGAGAAACTTGCACGACATCTTTTGTCCTACCAGTCTGTTGCAGCAGGGTCTCAAGGGAAACTACTGGTAATTAAGGTACTCCTTTTAATAAAGTACCAGAGCAAAGCATTAACACTCAGTGAACACATGTGATCCTCACATCATAGCCATCCCCTCCGGTTATCCCAATTTCTGTCACTTTGGGGCCTCGGGTTCCGGACAACAATATGTGTATACAACTTGTAGATAAGACCATAAACAACAAGTATCATCATAGAAATAATAACATGTTCAGATCTGAAATCATGGCACTCGGGCCCAAAGTGATAAGCATTAAGCACAACAAGTTGCAACAATGTCATAGGCACTAAATAAAGATACTAGGCACCATGCCCTAACAATCTCATATCAAATTACATGAACAATCTTATCCAATCCCTACCATCGCCTCACCTATAGCGGGGGAATTACTCACATATGGATGGGGGACTCATGGATGGTCGATGGAGGGACGTCGGTGATGATGGTGATGAAGATCTCTTCCAAATCCCCATCCCGGCAGGGTGCTAGAACGGAGTTTCTGGTTCCGAATCGCGGTTTCTGATGGTGGCGGCATAGCGGAAGTCTTTCTGGGAAAAACGCCGTACCCCCGATATTTTCAGGTCAGAGGGTATATGTAGGCGGAAGGAGGTGTCGAGGAGACGGACAAGGCGTCCTCACAATAGGTGGGCGCGGCCAGGGCTGGGCCGCACCCCCTGTGTGTGTGGAGGCCTCGTGCCTCCCCTCTGGTTCGTCTTCTGGCTCTGTGGGTCTTCTGGTGAAATAGGATTTTTGCCGATTTTTCCCAAATTTTTACTGAAAGTTGGATTTCTGCACAAAAACGAGACACCAGAGCAATTCTGCTGAAAACAGCATTAGTCCGTGTTAGTTGTATTCAAAACACACAAATTAGAGGAGAAACAACAGCAAAAGTATTCGGGAAAGTAGATACGTTTTGGACGTATCAGCCGCCAATCTGCGAAGTGGGACGCCGCTGCCATCGTCCCCAGAGGCGAGCTAGCCGAGCCGTGATGACCCACAAGTATAGGGGGTGTATCGTAGTACTTTCGATAAATAAGAGTGTCGAACCCAACGAGGAGCAGAAGGTGTTGACGAGTGCTACTTGGTGGTGATGGCGCCAGAAACGAGCTGATGCCTAGTTGATGTGGAAGCAGACGTCCTTGTGCATGGTGCTTGACCAGACCGTTGGGAACCCCAAGAGGAAGGTATGATGAGTGTAGCGGCAAATTTTCCCTCATTTAAGATACCAAGGTTTATCGATCAGGAGAAGAGAGACGATGACGACTGAAGGTGATGCTTGCTAGCTTGCGGCAGCAGCGGACAATTTATATGTGGCGCCTCGTCCAAGCTTTGCTTGCTAGCTGCAACGTGGAACCTGCACACACACAAACAAATACTTTGTTCCCAACTTGCGATGAGGTTGTCAATCTCACCGGTTTGCTTGAAACAAAGGTTATGAGCGTATCGAGTGGAAAACAATATAGTATGCGAGTAAAGTAAACAGTGCGGGAAAAGTAAACAGGTGATTGCAATATGATTAAAATAGGACCAGGGTCCACAGTTCACTAGTGGTGTCTCTCCATAGATAAAATAACATGCTGGGTAAACAAATTACAGTTGGGCAATTGATAGAATAAAGATAACGTGATATGTCAAGAAGATCACTATGAGATTTACTCTGGGCATTACAACAAAATACATAGACCGCCATCCAACTGTATCTATGACTAATAATCCACCCCCGGGGATATCATCCGAACACCCTAGAAGTATTAAGTTGCGAACAACAGATAATTGCATTAAGCAAAGTGTGTAATGTAAACAAAGCATATGCCCTTGAGCATATGAATGTTGTTTTTTCCCTAGTAGCAACAGCACATCTACCACCTTAGAGGTTTCTGTCACTCCCCCAGGTGAAATAGAGGCATGAACCCACTATCGAGCATAAATACCCCCTCTTGGAGTCACTAGCAACTACTCGGCCAAGATAGCTACTAACAACAGAGAGCATGCAAGATCATAAACAACATAGAGATAACAAAAGATATAATTCAGCACAGCAACTTAATCATAAACACCAATATTCATCGGATCCCAACAAACCAACATCATAGAATTACATAACGGTGATCTCAATCATGTAGGGCAGCTCATGAGATCTAAACATGAAGCACATGGTGGAGAACACAACCATCTAGCTACTGCTATGGACCCATAGTCCAAGGTAGACTACTCACTCATCGCTCCGGAGGCAATCATGGCGATGAAGGAGACCTCCGGTGGCGATTCCCCTCTCCGGCAGGGTGCCGGGAAGAGCTTCTGGACCCTCCCGATCTTCGGGTCGACGGCGGCGGCGGATCGCGATGTATTCTGGAAAACTGATCGGGCCTTAGGTTTTTCTCGTCGGGGGGTAAATATAGGCGAAGGGGCGATGTCAGGAGAGGGACCAGGCGTCCTCACACAGGGGTGGCGCGGCCAGGGGCTGGGCCGCGCCGCCCCCTTGTGTGGGGCCCTGGTGGCCCCCCACCGACACTTCTTCGGATGTCTGGAAGCTTCCGGGTAAAATATGACTTCAGGAACTTGTTTCGTCCAATTCCGAGAATATTTCCTGTGTATCACTTCTGAAACACAAAAATAGCAGAAAACAGGAAACTGGCACTGTGGCACTTCGTTAATAGGTTAGTTCCGGAAAATGTATAAAAATGCCACTAAGTGTAACGAAACAATAGGCAAATGGTGTAAAACAAAGCATGGAGCATCAAAAATTATAGATACGTTTGAGACGTATCAAGCATCCCCAAGCTTAACTCCTGCTCGTCCTCGAGTAGGTAAGTGATAACAAAAGAATAATTTTTGAGGTGACATGCACCTACACAATCTTGATCATATATGTAAGCATTGGTGAGCTGGGATCAATAGAACTTAAAACATGGCATGAAGATATAATCATGACAATAAGAACTTAGCAACCATGTTGTAAACATGCAAATGAACACAAACAAAAGATCATGATAATGAAACAATGAAAGTCAAACGTGTGTTCAAATCATAAGGAAAAACATACAAGTGGTTTTCAGCTTGTCCTTCATGGAGAGCAAAACATAAATGCATAGGACACCTCAAAGTTTAAGAGGGTGACTAGATACAAATAATTTAAGAACAAGTGAAACCAACAATATGAATCAATCAATTAACTTTGGGACAATGCATATCACACTAAGAATGACAACTATGCTCTCTTAATGGTGCATAAAGAAAGAAGGTGGTGACTCAACATAAAAGTAAAAGAAGGGCCCTTCGCAGAGGGAAGCAGTGATTGCAAGTTTTATAACCTTCAAAAATTATGGTACTTACCGGCTTTGAGCTCTCATTGCCCCCATCATAAGCATCTTGAATGGTTAAAGTTAATGCGAGAACAATTATGATGCATATGCTTGACAAATCATAATTTGAAAACCTCGTGTCCCGTGAATACGAGTACCCAAACTATGCTACTTTACTTAGAGTCCCAAGCAAGGCTCTTGTCATTGTAAGTATATGCATATCATTGAGAACCGCCAATGGGGTACCTCCGTGCCCGATGACATGGAACAAGCCCACACCAAAATGATAGGACAAGCAGACAATGAACACCTCGACATCTCTTTTATTTGCTATATTGTTTAGCTTTTTATTGTGAGATGCGTCGTCGAATGTTTACCATGGGTATGCTGCAAATTTCCACCATGAATTATGCATGGCTTAGATTGGCGGCCCGGCGTTTCCCTAACACATATACAAACTCCATGATCCCTACAAGATTCCCAATTCATTTCCCATAGCGGGCATCCATAAACAAAAGATCACAATATCAACTCAAATAGAAGTGCAATGTTGAAAGCTTGCCCCATGACAGCATGGCTGGGCTAGAATCCAACTTACAACTTGCAAGCATAACAACTCAGCATAAGAGACCACAATGTCAAAATTTTAAGAACAGGAAAAAGTAAAGTCTGCCTTCCGGTTCGTGAGAGCTTTACTGACCGAATTTCGCATAACACTGGTAAGAGTTTAATTTGAAGAGAATATAAAAGCAAGTCAAATTTACTTGGAATAGCAAATTGCTAGTAGGTATGTATGGTGGACACTTTGGAAAACTTTGGCTTTTAGGAGTTGGATGCACGAGTAGAGCTCATACTCAGTACAAGGTGAGGGCTAGCAAAAGACTGGGAGCGACCAACTAAGAGAGCAATAATGGCCATAATCATGCAAAGCGACAAAGCGACATTAAAAGAAGAATACGATGGCATCAAAAGTCAAAAACTAAATGATCATGAAGGCTATTGGTGACTTTGTAAGAGTCTAACATGTGTGAGCATGCGCCAAGTCAACCCAAATAAAGCATCAAGGAGAAAACCAAAATAATGCTTCCATACAATAAAAACAACGCATGATTTTTTCAAAGGCTCATTAAGCAATCTCAGTTATTTGAGACAAGTCATGCTACAGAAAAACCACTAAGCATACTATCAAAAAGACATCAAGCATGACATGAAAAAGCCTAAGCCGCAGTCTACACAAGCTCCTTCTTGTACCACTATTTTGCACAAAGCTTTTTCTCTTTTCCAACACCATTTGAAATTTTTAAAGATACCTCTTTTGATGAAAACCAATGAAGATCAGAGGCAAAAAAATACACCTTGATGAAAAGATATGAAAAGATCTGAATGCAAATCAAGGCGAAAACGAAAACCAAAAGCAGTAGCAGAAAAGGTAGAACGCTTGATTTTAAGTAAGAGTGAAAACTAGAGCGTTCTTTGCAAATGAAAACGAGTACATCTCCTCCAAAGGAAATTTGTTGGGGTCCAACCATTTATTGCAGCAAACAAACAAACTAAACAAACTAAGAAAACTAAAACAACTGACGCTCCAAGAAAAACACATAGTGCATGAAGCAATAAAAATATAGTATTTTGAAAGGTGACCTGATTTTTGCCGATGAAGAAGGGGTGCCTCGGGGGCATCCCCAAGCTTTGACGCTTGTACTTCTTGGATATTTCTTGGGGTGCTGGGCATCCCCAAGCTTGAGCTTTTGTCCATTCTTCAACTCATCTCATCATTCTCCAATCCCTACACTTGAAAACTTCCTTCATACAAAACTAAACACAATTCTATTAGCAACATTAGTGTAAGCATAAAATATATTCAACCTCTTTTAGCTTCAGGTTTCAACCCAAAACCACCACATATAAAGTATATACTACTGTAGTAACTTCCACAAGAGTTCCATGATCAAAAATAACTCAAAAGAAAGCGATAAAGTGGCAAAAACAAATATTGGCAGAAATCTGTCAAAACTGAACAGCTGATAAAGGACGAATTTTTTAGGGATTTTCCGTTGCTCAAATCAAAAAGTGTTCAACTAAGAAAAGTTTGGATATAACCTGGGGCATATGCACAAGAAATCGCAGGTCCAAAAGATAAACAGAGAATTTTCACGAATTTTTACGATGCAGCACCGAAAACAGTTTCAGGACAGCAGTTTCCCCAAATGTTTACCTCACTCAAATTAGAGGCTTCTCTTGGCACAAAAACGAAATAAACAAGATAAGGAGCGGTCATTACAGTAGTAATGACTTCCAAGACTCAAATAAAAGAAAAAGTACTGTAAAGAAAACATTGGGTTATCTCCCAAGAGTGCTTTTCTTTAACGCCTTTGAGCTAGGCGCAGAAAAGTGCGAATCAAGTAATATCAAGAGATGAAGTGCTAGGATCAGCACGTGCCTTACGTCTCCCTTTCTTACCTTTGCTCTTGACTCTAGGAAAGACATGGTTATTGCAAGGTGGAGTAGTAAATGTTATATTGCCTTTTCCCACATCGATAACAGCGCCAAGGAGCTTCAGAATGGATCTTCCAAGTGTGATTTGTCCTTTTCCTACACATTCAATAACAAGATAATCAGTAGATATCATTCTTCCTAGGATTTTTGTAAAGACTCCTTCAGCTATTCCAAGGGGAAATATGGTGGCATTGTTAGTAAGAAAAATTTCTTCTCCTCCCTCAGAAAGCTTCCAAAGGCTCAAAGATTCATAAACATCCTTTGGCATGAGACAAAATTCAGACATAATATCACAACGAGCATGAAAAGTTTCACCACTAATGGTGATCTTTATTGTAGGATACCAGCTCGAAGGTTCAGTATTGGTTGGCACATAATCAAAATGCTCGCGCAAAGTATTGTAGCAAGAATGGAAACTAGCAGTGTGAGTCTCAAGAGTATTAAGTCTATTAAAAATGCTCACAAGAGAGGAATCAAAATAGGTTGGCATGCTATAAATTGTAATCAACTTCTTTATAATATTGAAGGCTTGATCTCCATCACAATGAAGGAAATCTCCTTCTGCAGTAGCATCCAAAGCATATCGATAACGAAGAGAAAGTCCAAAGTAAAAAACTACTAAGAAGCAAACTCAAAGTCATTTTAGATTCAGTTTTTCCATGCCATTCATAAATTCTAGACTAAGCTTCTTTAAAGCTTTCCTCATCTTTCTGCTTAAACGTAAAGATCATGTCCGCGGGAGACATAGTAGTAGCAACTAAACTAGACATGATAAACTAAAAGTAAAGAAGTAACAACTACCAAGGATTCTAATTTTTTTGGGTTTTTGATATAAAAGCAATGCAGGTAAAATAAAATAAAGTAAAGCAAAACAAATAACAAAGTAAAGAATGTGTGTGCGAAGAACTCCCCTCGCAGAAGTCTTCTCTCTTCCCCGGCAACGGCGCCAGAAAAGAGGCTGCTACTTGGTGGTGATGGCGCCAGAAACGAGCTGATGCCTAGTTGATGTGGAAGCAGACGTCCTTGTGCGTGGTGCTTGACCAGCCCGTTGGGAACCCCAAGAGGTAGGTATGATGAGTGTAGCGGCAAATTTTCCCTCAGTTAAGATACCAAGGTTTATCGATCAGGAGAAGAGAGACGATGACGACTGAAGGTGATGCTTGCTAGCTTGCGGCAGCAGCGGACAATTTATATGTGGCGCCTCGTCCAAGCTTTGCTTGCTAGCTGCAACGTGGAACCTGCACACACACAAACAAATACTTTGTTCCCAACTTGCGATGAGGTTGTCAATCTCACCGGTTTGCTTGAAACAAAGGTTATGAGCGTATCGAGTGGAAAACAATATAGTATGCGAGTAAAGTAAACAGTGCGGGAAAAGTAAACAGGTGATTGCAATATGATTAAAATAGGACCAGGGTCCACAGTTCACTAGTGGTGTCTCTCCATAGATAAAATAACATGCTGGGTAAACAAATTACAGTTGGGCAATTGATAGAATAAAGATAACGTGATATGTCAAGAAGATCACTATGAGATTTACTCTGGGCATTACAACAAAATACATAGACCGCCATCCAACTGCATCTATGACTAATAATCCACCCCCGGGGATATCATCCGAACACCCTAGAAGTATTAAGTTGCGAACAACAGATAATTGCATTAAGCAAAGTGTGTAATGTAAACAAAGCATATGCCCTTGAGCATATGAATGTTGTTTTCTCCCTAGTAGCAACAACACATCTACCACCTTAGAGGTTTCTGTCACTCCCCCAGGTGAAATAGAGGCATGAACCCACTATCGAGCATAAATACCCCCTCTTGGAGTCACTAGCAACTACTCGGCCAAGATAGCTAGTAACAACGGAGAGCATGCAAGATCATAAACAACATAGAGATAACAAAAGATATAATTCAGTACAGCAACTTAATCATAAACACCAATATTCATCGGATCCCAACAAACCAACATCATAGAATTACATAACGGTGATCTCAATCATGTAGGGCAGCTCATGAGATCTAAACATGAAGCACATGGTGGAGAAGACAACCATCTAGCTACTGCTATGGACCCATAGTCCAAGGTAGACTACTCACTCATCGCTCCGGAGGCAATCATGGCGATGAAGGAGACCTCCGGTGGCGATTCCCCTCTCCGGCAGGGTGCCGGGAAGAGCTTCTGGACCCTCCCGATCTTCGGGTCGACGGCGGCGGCGGATCGCGATGTACTCTGGAAAACTGATCGGGCCTTAGGTTTTTCTCGTCGGGGGGTAAATATAGGCAAAGGGGCGATGTCAGGAGAGGGACCAGGCGTCCTCACACAGGGGTGGCGCGGCCAGGGGCTGGGCCGCGCCGCCCCCTTGTGTGGGGCCCTGGTGGCCCCCCTCCGACACTTCTTCGGATGTCTGGAAGCTTTCGGGTAAAATATGACTTCAGGAACTTGTTTCGTCCAATTCCGAGAATATTTCCTGTGTATCACTTCTGAAATACAAAAACAGCAGAAAACAGGAAACTGGCACTGTGGCACTTCGTTAATAGGTTAGTTCCGGAAAATGTATAAAAATGCCACTAAGTGTAACGAAACAATAGGCAAATGGTGTAAAACAAAGCATGGAGCATCAAAAATTATAGATACGTTTGAGACGTATCAACGAGCAGTTTTGATCAAGGAATCACTGTAAATACTAGCAAATAGGTTTTCAGGGGTATTTGGTAATACGAGTAAATAAAGTGCGAGTAAATAAAAGACAGTAGTAGCAATTGCAGCAAGTGGCCCAATCCTTTATTCAGCAAAGGACAAGCCGGTTGTGTTCTTATAATAACCAAACGTTCTCGAGGACACACGGGAGTTTTCTGTCAAGAGCTTTCGCTTCATAGAGCCAATAGTATTTATTGGTTTGGTAAGTGTTATGGGGGTGAACCTGTGCTAGCGCACTACCCTTACTAGGATAAATACACACTTGTGATTATACCCCTTGCAAGCATCCGCAAATACAAGAAGGTAATTAAGATAAATCTAACCACAGCCTTAAACTCTAGGATCCTACGCTCCCTGGTGCAATGGTTTCCCAATGGAGGTTTAGGTTTCTGTCACTCCAGCAACCCCACAATTGGTAGCCAAATACACAATGCATCTCACTAGGCCCATAAATGGTGAAGTATCATGTAGTCGACGTTCACATGACACCACTAGTGAAATAGCACCACAACAATATCAAACCATTAAATATTTCTCAACAATAATTCACTACTAACATCTTGACTTCTCCCATGTCCTCAAGAACTAAATGAACTACTCACAAGACATCATATGGATCATGATCAGAGGTGAAATAATGGTAAATAACAATCTGAACATAAACCTTAATTCAACGGTTCCACTCAATAGCATCAACTACAAGAGTAATCAACACCGGGAAAGTTTCCCCTATGAATATAACAAGATCCAACTCAAGATGTTACAGCGGGATGGCGTGGTGATGGTGGAGATGAAGGTGCTGGTGATGGAGATGATGATGATGATGATGATCCCGATGAAGTCCGGTGCGATGGTGATGACGATGGCGACGATCTCCCCTCTCCGGGAAGGAATTTCCCCGGCAGATTTCTCTCTGCCGGAGAGCTTTTTCTCTCTGGTGTTCTCCGCCCCGCAGAGGCGGCTGTGTCTAACTCTGAACCCCCCTGACTTAGGTTTTCGGGGACGATGATGTACGCGAAGGGAGGAGACCAGAGGTGGGCCAGCCCCCCCTCACACAGGGCTGGCGCGGCCAGGGGGCTGGCCGCGCCACCCTAGCGTGTGGGGGCCCCCTGGCCCCTCTCGAATCCTCCTTCTGGCTTCGTGAGTCTTCTGGGAAAATATAATTTTTGGGTATTTTTCTGGAATTTTCCTGATCTTCAAAATATGGTCTCTTGATGGCCCTTTTTCAAGCAGAATCCTGACTCCGGCAGCAACTCCTCCGATGATCATCAAACATGTGAAAACAAAGGAAATAACATAAGTAACTTATCTAAATACGAAATATATCAATGAATAACAATAAATTATGATACAAAATAGTGATGCAAATTGGACGTTGATACGTCTCAAACGTATCTATAATTTTTGATGCTCCATGCTTTGTTTTACACCATTTGCCTACTGTTTCGTTACACTTAGTGGCATTTTTATGCATTTTCCGGAACTAACCTATTAACGAAGTGCCACAGTGCCAGTTTCCTGTTTTCTGCTATTTTTGTGTTTCAGAAGTGATACACAGGAAATATTCTCGGAATTGGACGAAACAAGTTCCTGAAGTCATATTTCACCGGGGAGCTCCCAAACATCCGAAGACCTGACGGAGGGGGGCCACATGGCCCCCACACACAGGGGCGGCGCGGCCTGGCCCCTGGCCGCGCCACCCCCGTGTGAGGCCGCGTGGCTCCACCTCTGACAGCCCCCCTTCGCCTATATTTACCCCCCGACGAGAAAAACCTAAAGGCCCGATCAGTTTTCCAGAATACATCGCGATCCGCCGCCACCGTCGACCCGAAGATCGGGAGGGTCCAGAAGCTCTTCCCGGCACCCTGCCGGAGAGGGGAATCGCCACCGGAGGTCTCCTTCATCGCCATGATTGCCTCCGGAGCGATGAGTGAGTAGTCTACCTTGGACTATGGGTCCATAGCAGTAGCTAGATGGTTGTCTTCTCCACCATGTGCTTCATGTTTAGATCTCATGAGCTGCCTTACATGATTGAGATCACCGTTATGTAATTCTATGATGTTGGTTTGTTGGGATCCGATGAATATTGGTGTTTATGATTAAGTTGTTGTACTGAATTATATCTTTTGTTATCTCTATGTTGTTTATGATCTTGCATGCTCTCCGTTGTTAGTAGCTATCTTGGCCGAGTAGTTGCTAGTGACTCCAAGAGGGGGTATTTATGCTCGATAGTGGGTTCATGCCTCTATTTCACCTGGGGGAGTGACAGAAACCTCTAAGGTGGTAGATGTGATGTTGCTACTAGGGAGAAAACAACATTCATATGCTCAAGGGCATATGCTTTGTTTACATTACACACTTTGCTTAATGCAATTATCTGTTGTTCGCAACTTAATACTTCTAGGGTGTTCGGATGATATCCACGGGGGTGGATTATTAGTCATAGATGCAGTTGGATGGCGGTCTATGTATTTTGTTGTAATGCCCAGAGTAAATCTCATAGTGATCTTCTTGACATATCACGTTAGCTCTATTCTATCAATTGCCCAACTGTAATTTGTTTACCCAGCATGTTATTTTATCTATGGAGAGACACCACTAGTGAACTGTGGACCCTGGTCCTATTTTAATCATATTGCAATCACCTGTTTACTTTTCCCGCATTGTTTACTTTACTCGCATACTATATTGTTTTCCACTCGATACGCTCATAACCTTTGTTTCAAGCAAACCGGTGGGATTGACAACCTCATCGCAAGTTGGGAACAAAGTATTTGTTTGTGTGTGTGCAGGTTCCACGTTGCAGCTAGCAAGCAAAGCTTGGACGAGGCGCCACATATAAATTGTCCGCTGCTGTCGCAAGCTAGCAAGCATCACCTTCAGTCGTCATCGCCTCTCTTCTCCTGATCGATATTAAACCTTGGTTTCTTAACTGAGGGAAAACTTGCTGCTACACTCATCATACCTTCCTCTTGGGGTTCCCAACGGGCTGGTCAAGCACCACGCACAAGGACGTCTGCTTCCACATCAACTAGGCATCAGCTCTTTTCTGACGCCATCACCACCAAGTAGCAGACGTATCAACCCCCCCAAGCTTAGACCTCGCTTGTCCCCAAGCGGAACTAAACTCGGTAAACATGACCACAGGTTTATGGAGTGAAGTGTCGATAATCAAAATACGAACAAGAAGCATCACATTCACTAAGGCACAAATTATAATAGACAACAACTTCCCTTTATAAGATGTAAACTTGCAATAGGTAAAAGGGAATCACAAGTAAAGATGCACAAGGTAAATTATAATTGGTAATGGCAAACCTTAGTTCTTGGTCAAAGAATGGAGAACAAGCTATTCTCTCTTTTTAAACGGAGCCTTTTAAAATAGAGCTAATATAGTAAAGACTATATGCTCAACAAAGTAAACTTTCAAAGATATATTCCTTCAGACAAAAGCATTATACAAAACAAGGAAGATAATAAACATGATTAGACGGATCAACATATGAATGAGTGAAACATAACAACTCAAATGCTTGCTTGAGACAGAGGGAAATAGGTTGACTCAACGTAAAAGTAAAAGATAGGCCCTTCGCAGAGGGAAGCAGGGATTAAACATGTGCTAGAGCTTTTCATTTGTAAAACAGAGGTAAAAGTTATTTTGAGAGGTGGTTGCTTTTGTCAACGGCTAGCAACGGAGTTCTTGATATCTTCCATACTAAACAAGTGAGAGCGGTTCCGAGATGTTTAATTAGTTGGCACTTTGGTGCTCTTTTATAATTTTGCACTCCTCCCCACCTTTTTTCTTTCTCAAACCATGGCTAACCGATTCCATCGGGTGCCGACCAACTTTCACATACCATTGGAGGAGTGCCTTCTTCTTTCTTTTTAGATTATAATGGTCTGACCAGCTCCCTTGCAAAATTAATGACGAGCAGATGAAGCTGCCTAGTCGAAGGGTACTCAATTTAGTATGGAAGATAACAAACCCATCCACTACGTCCTCATGAGCTAAAAACAGTGGCACAAAATGAGAAGTGTTTGAAGGTTTTTTAAAGGTAGCACATGAAAATTTACTTGGAATGGCTTACAAATACCATGCATAGGAATTTATAGTGGACTCTTTGGAAGTGACTTGGCTTTTGGGAGTTGGATGCACGAGAGGTATTTCCTCTCAGTACAGGTTTTTGGCTAGCAAGACTGGGCAGCAAGCATAAGAGTTGCATGAAACAAACATACATACATATAATAAGAATAATCATGCAAACTCTCTTGAAGGTACAACAATTTTAACTTTAAGAATATCAATACTAATAAGACAAACATAAGGAAAACTGAAGTGATGTGACTACAAGCACTTCTTTATTCTTTTCTACTCAAACTTCAAGGTAAAGATGCTACTGACCCAGCTAGGTTTGCCAAAACCAACTAAATCTACTCATACTCCCAATGTGATACCAATACCAATCAACAAGACTAGTCACATAAAAGAGATTGTAGGCTATCATAAAGTGTGCGAAAAGTAAACGATAAAACTTCTCATTAATATTTCATTACCGCAACTCACACCAAGGGATACAGAGATAACTAACTAAGGAGGATACTTCCAACTGCAACCTATTCTATATGATAACTTCTCTATTCATGATACGACTCTACTTGAAAAGTAAATGAGCAAAAGGTAATGATGTGATACCGCGGCACTCCCCCAGGCTTGGAACAAGCCAAGGGGGATGCCTATACCGATGATGAATTACTCCTTTGGTGGTGGCGGTGCAACTTCATCGTTGTCGTACTTCCAAGGCAGAGGTCCTCCATCAAAGAAGGATGTCTTGGTCTCCAAAATCCTGAAACTTGCAGCAGCACTCATTTGCTGAAATCTAGCTTCATACTCACAATTTTGGTTATGCACGTCGTAGAGTTGTGCTTGTAGTTGGCTAGTGGTCTCTTGGAGTGAGAGGACATCCTTCCAAAGTTCCGTAGTCTCCTTCTTGTACCTGGCAACAAGATCTTGATTAATCCTATAGATAATGTCCACCTCGCGTTCCACCATCTTCTTGTATTTGAAAACTTCCTGTTCCAATGCTTCCATCCTCGCTTTGAGACTCCCTTCTCCCTTGGGTCCTTGAACAGCTTTGATCTGCAACTCCCCATCCTTGAGTGACAACTCCTTCAGATGCATCTTCAGTTCCCTCATATACGGATTGACGGAATCCGCAGGAGGGTTCTCTTTGGATGAACCAGACGAAGACATTAGAACTTCAAGGCCGAGGGCAAACCCTGACAGAAAACAGCTCGAAACAAAACGCGACGAGAAAACGATATACAGACCTCGGGGACTCCGGGGGGTTAAGTAGGCGAAAATCATACATCGAAACGAAACCACAGGAGGAAACCGGGACGGAAACGAGTTCTGATGTGTTCTCACACAGGGGTGGCGCGGCCAGGGGTGGGCCCGCGCCACCCGTGTGTGAGACACACACGGACTCCGTTTACTCCCCGTCTTCGTCTCGTGATTTTTCATATTTAGTAAAAACAGCAAAAATATTAAAAGAAGAACTTTTCGCGAAACTTTTCTGACTAGAACTGTTACCTATTCGAAAGCGAACTCTGCAGGTTCCTGCAGTTTGTCTTGGATATAATCTTCCGGAGAAACTGTTTCAATAACATCAACATCTTCATTATAAGAATCTCCAGAAATATAATGTTTGAGTCTTTGCCCATTCACCACTTGTGTAGAATCATCTTTTAATGAAGCAATCTTTATAGCACCTGAGCGGTACACTTCCACAATAACATATGGTCCTTCCCATTTAGAGAGTAATTTTCCTGCAAAAAATCTGAGACGAGACCTATACAAAAGAACTTTCTCACCAACATGGAACTCTCTCTTAAGAATCCTCTTATCATGCCATTGCTTGACTTTCTCTTTGAAAAGTCTGGCATTCTCATATGCTTCGTTTCTCCACTCATCTAGAGAACTCAAATCTAACAACCTCTTCTCATCGGCTAGTTTAAAATCTCTATTAAGCTCTCTCACTGCCCAAAAAGCTTTGTGTTCTAATTCCAAGGGCAAGTGACACGCTTTTCCATAAACCATCTTATAAGGAGACATACCCATGGGGTTCTTATAAGCAGTTCTATAAGCCCATAAAGCGTCGTTTAACTTACTAGCCCAGTTTTTCCTAGATCTACTAACAGTCTTCTGCAAGATAGACTTGATCTCCCTATTTGAAAGCTCTACCTGCCCACTAGTTTGGGGATGATAAGCAGAAGCAATTCTATGATTGACATCATACTTAGCAAGAGTTTTTCTAAAACTACCGTGAATGAAATGAGAACCTCCGTCTGTCATAAGATATCTAGGCACTCCGAACCTAGGAAAAATAACATCTTTAAGCATTTTTAACGAAGTCTCACCATCGGCACTCTTTGTAGGTATGGCTTCTACCCATTTAGTAACATAATCAACAGCAACAAGTATATGGGTATAGCCTTTTGAAGGGGGAAAAGGACCCATAAAGTCAAATCCCCAACAATCAAACGGTTCAATAACAAGAGTGTAATTCATAGGCATCTCATTGCGTCTAGAAATATTACCAACTCTTTGACATTCATCGCAAGATAAAACATACCTTCTGGCATCCTTAAAGAGGGTTGGCCAATAAAAACCTGATTGAAGAACCTTCTGTGCGGTTCTATCTCCAGCATGATGCCCTCCGTAGGCACTGCTATGGCATTTCCTTAATATCTCTTGTTGCTCATATTCCGGTACGCATCTTCTCATAATACCATCAACTCCTTCTTTATATAAATGTGGGTCATCCCAAAAATAATGCCTCAAATCATAGAAGAATTTTCTTCTTTGCTGAGCTGTAAAGGTTGGAGGCAAATACTTGGAAACAATAAAGTTAGCATAATCAGCATACCAAGGAAGGTCTCGTGAAGTTACATTAATTGCAGCCAACTGTTCATTTGGAAAACTATCATTAACAGGAATAGGATCAAAAGAAATATTTCCCAATCTAGACAAGTTGTCAGCTACAGGATTTTCAGCACCTTTCCTATCTACGATATGCAAATCAAACTCTTGTAAAAGCAACACCCATCTAATAAGTCTAGGCTTAGCATCCTTCTTAGTCATAAGATATCTAATAGCAGCGTGATCAGTATGAATAGTAACTTTAGAATCAACAATGTAAGATCTAAAGTTATCACAAGCAAAAACGACAGCAAGAAACTCTTTCTCAGTAGTAGCATAATTCTTCTGAGCAGCATCAAGAGTCCTACTAGCATAATGAATAACATTCAACTTATTATTTACTCGCTATCCAAGGACAGCACCAACAGCAAAATCACTAGCATCACACATAATTTCAAAAGGTAAATTCCAATCAGGTGGTTGAACAATAGGAGCAGTAGTTAAAGCCTTCTTAAGAGTTTCAAAAGCTTCCTTACAATCATCATCAAAGACAAATGGTACATCCTTTTGAAGAAGATTGGTAAGAGGCTTTGAAATCTTAGAGAAATCTTTAATAAACCTCCTATAGAAACCAGCATGACCAAGAATACTACGTATACCTTTAACATCTCTTGGACATGGCATTTTCTCGATTGCCTCCACTTTTGCTCTGTCAACTTCAATACCTCTTTCAGAGATTTTATGTCCAAGGACAATTCCTTCATTTACCATAAAGTGGCATTTCTCCCAATTAAGAACAAGGTTAGTTTCTTCGCACCTCTGCAAAACTTTATCAAGATTGTGCAAACAGTTATCAAAAGAAGTTCCATAGACGGAGAAATCGTCCATGAAGACCTCCACAATTTCTTCACAAAAACCATAAAAAATAGCAGACATACATCTTTGAAAAGTAGCAGGAGCATTGAATAAACCAAACGGCATATGTCTATAAGCATAAGTTCCATAAGGACAAGTAAAAGTGGTTTTCTCTTGATCATCCTTCTTAACAGCAATTTGAGAAAAACCAGAATAACCATCAAGGAAACAAAAATGAGTCTTCTTAGACAACCTTTCTAGCATTTAATCTATAAACGGTAAAGGGTAATGATCTTTTTTAGTAACTTTGTTTACCTTCCTATAATCAATGCATATTCTATAACCAACTACTACCCTCTGAGGAATAAGCTCGTTATTCTCATTAGGCACAACAGTCATACCTCCTTTCTTAGGAACACAATGAACAGGACTAACCCATCTACTATCAGCAATAGGATAAATAATACCAGCATCAAGGAGCTTTAATACCTCATTTCTTACCGCATCCTTCATCTTCTGAATTAGGCGGCGTTGATGCTCTACAACTGGCTTTGCATCTTTCTCCATATTAATGGCATGCTGACATAATGTGGGAGAAATCCCTTTTAAATCATCCAGAGTATATCCCATAGCTCCTCGGTGTTTCCTCAATATCTCCAATAATCTTTCTTCTTCCTTTCCTATAAGTTTAGAACTAATAATAATAGGATATATTTTCTTATCATCAATATAAGCATATTTGAGGTCATCAGTAAACCTGGCAATCAGATCGGGTTTGACCGGGTCAACCTCTTCCAGACCCATGCCCGATTAACAAATGGGCAAGGATCTCTGCCCACGACCCTGCCCATGGGTCTGAGATAGAACCCATGCCCGAACCCGTCGGGTTGCCCGACCCGACAAGAAACCCGTCGGATCTATAAAATTTGGTATAATAATTTTAAATTAATATTTATTAAAGCAGACGACGCAGACGAATTGTTCGCTTGTCACTCCAAAATTAGAGCGCACAGAGATATGCGTCCATGGGGACTCTTATATAGGCATGCCTTCTCTGTCTTCTTACTTCCACTTTCGAGGTGGTACTAAAACAATCACCGGCTGTATGTTTGCATCGCACGCTAGCAGCACATGGGCCATGTTCTTCTCTTTTGCATGTACATACAGCCCACTTAGTGATGTTTATCGGCTATCAGCTTTTTTCCTCTTTGCGTTCTATTTTTCCTGTGTGCTAGACTGCTATAGTAGTATATATATAAACTGATTATATATGTATAACTTTCAGTGTGTTATCTACATTGTATGTATCTATTAGATGATTAGATAGATATAAATTCTACCACCATGTTTGTGTATTTTTCACAGTAATCGGGTCGCCCATCGGGTCACCCATGGGCATAGACATATACCCATACCCTGCCCACGAATAATCGGGTCGCCCATGGGTCGCACCCATGGGCAAACATGGCGACCCATACCCTGCCCATTCGGTTCGGGTGCCCATGGGCGCACATACCCATGGGTCAAATTGCCGGGCTTAGTCATCAGGTAAAGGCTTTAATTCAAACACAGGATCTTCTTTGGGTGGCAAAGTGGTACCAAGATCCTCCACAGGTAGATTATGCTTGAGTAATGGTGGTTGACGAAGAAGAATATCGTCAATCTCTTCTCTTTCCTTGCTAAAAACATCACTTTCGTGATTTTCCATGAATTGCTGCAAGGCATTATTAGGGGCAAGAGCAATAGAGGCAAGCTGCTCAACTCGAAAATTTTCATTAGGCGTGTCATTTTCATAAGAAGTCTTAGCAAACTTGGAAAAATTAAACTCATAAGACTCTCCATTAAACTTAGTAAAAAATTTCTCCTTCTTACAATCTATTATGGCGCCACAAGTGTTCAAAAAGGGTCTACCAAAAATAATAGGACAAGTTTTACTAGCCTCCTTACCAAGTACTAGAAAATCAGTAGGGTATTTAGTCTTACCGCAAAGAACTTCCACATCTCGAACAATACCAAGAGGCCAAACAGTCTCTTGGTTAGCAAGCTGAACAACCACATCAATATCTTCAAGTTCACAAGCGCCAATCTCGTGCATAATTTTGTTATAAAGCTCCAAAGGAATAGCACTTGCACTAGCACCAATATCACATAAACCATAATAACAATGATCTCCAATCCTGACAGAAATAACAGGAACACTTGCTTTCCTGTGCTTTTTAGGGTGTGAAAGAATGTTAGAAGCATCTTCACAAAAAAGAATATATTCATCCCCTACATCTTTAGTAACAAGATCTTTCAATATAGCAACAGGGGACTTAATAGTAATTTGCTCATTAGGCTCTGCAGCTTTCTTAGTGCTTTTATTAGGCACACTTACCAAAGTAGAATACTTTTTTACCTTAGCAGGGAAAGGTGTCTTCTCAAAATAAGGTTCAGGCACAAGGCTATCAACAGTACAAACTTCAGTAGCTGCAGCAGGAATATGACTAATAGAATCTTTGTAAGGCGCATGATATTTGTTCCAATCTTTCTTTGGAACATCAATATAAGAGGCAAAAGCCTTAAGACAATTAGCAAGTATTTGGGAATCAAGACCATAAGCAGCGCTAACACTATGAAAGTCATCGGTTTCCACAAAAGATTTAATGCATTCATAATCATAGTTTATACCTGACTTCCTACCTTTGTCGTTTTCCCAACCTTCAGCATTTTCTTGTATACGGTCAAGGAGTTTCCACTTGGCATCTTCTTTCATATGAGTAAATGATCCAAAGCAAGAAGCATCCAAATAATCCTTATCAGGAAGAGCAAGCCGCGCATAAAAATTATTAATACCAATATTATTGGGGAGCTCATGAATGGGGCATTTGAGCATTAGTAACTTCAATCTCCCCCACGCTTGGGCAATACTCTCTCCATCATGAGGCCAAAAATTATATATCCGATTACGGTCTTTATGAATTTCACTTGGAGGATAAAACTTGGAATAAAAGAGAGGCACAATATCCTCCCATGCCATAGATGGACCATCTTGGAGTAGTCGATACCACTCTTCAGCTCTGCCTTTCAATGATATAGAGAATAATTTCTTCTTGACCTGGCTTGGTGAAATACCTGCACATCTGAACAACTCGCATAATTCATGTATAAATAATAAGTGATCACCCGGATGGACAGTTCCATCTCCTGAATAGCAGTTATCCATAATTCGCCCAACAATTTTCATAGGTATTTTAAAAGGATCAATTTCAGCAGGCGGTGGCGGTGGTGATTCCTCTGCATGTGCAGCAGCAGCAGTAGTAGTGTTTCCAAAAAGGAAACCAAATGGAGAGTTCTCCATAGCAGAATAAAACAAAAGACAAAAATAAAACAATACTCACAGTGACGGTTACCTTTACCAATTCCACTCTTCAATAGCGCTACACTCCCCGGCAACGGCGCCACAAAATAGTCTTGATGACCCACACGTATAGGGGGTGTATCGTAGTACTTTCGATAAATAAGAGTGTCGAACCCAACGAGGAGCAGAAGGTGTTGACGAGCAGTTTTGATCAAGGAATCACTGTAAATACTAGCAAACAGGTTTTCAGGGGTATTTGGTAATACGAGTAAATAAAGTGCGAGTAAATAAAAGACAGTAGTAGCAATTGCAGCAAGTGGCCCAATCCTTTATTCAGCAAAGGACAAGCCGGTTGTGTTCTTATAATAACCAAACGTTCTCGAGGACACACGGGAGTTTTCTGTCAAGAGCTTTCGCTTCATAGAGCCAATAGTATTTATTGGTTTGGTAAGTGTTATGGGGGTGAACCTGTGCTAGCGCACTACCCTTACTAGGATAAATACACACTTGTGATTATACCCCTTGCAAGCATCCACAAATACAAGAAGGTAATTAAGATAAATCTAACCACAGCCTTAAACTCTAGGATCCTACGCTCCCTGGTGCAATGGTTTCCCAACGGAGGTTTAGGTTTCTGTCACTCCAGCAACCCCACAATTAGTAGCCAAATACATAATGCATCTCACTAGGCCCATAAATGGTGAAGTATCATGTAGTCGACGTTCACATGACACCACTAGTGAAATAGCACCACAACAATATCAAACCATTAAATATTTCTCAACAATAATTCACTACTAACATCTTGACTTCTCCCATGTCCTCAAGAACTAAATGAACTACTACAAGACATCATATGGATCATGATCAGAGGTGAAATAATGGTAAATAACAATCTGAACATAAACCTTAATTCAACGGTTCCACTCAATAGCATCAACTACAAGAGTAATCAACACCGGGAAAGTTTCCCCTATGAATATAACAAGATCCAACTCAAGATGTTACAGCGGGATGGCGTGGTGATGGTGGAGATGAAGGTGCTGGTGATGGAGATGATGATCTCGATGAAGTCCGGTGCGATGGTGATGACGATGGCGACGATCTCCCCTCTCCGGGAAGGAATTTCCCTAGCAGATTTCTCTCTGCCGGAGAGCTTTTTCTCTCTGGTGTTCTCCGCCCCGCAGAGGCGGCTGTGTCTAACTCTGAACCCCCCCTGACTTAGGTTTTCGGGGACGATGATGTACGCGAAGGGAGGAGACCAGAGGTGGGCCAGGCCCCCCTCACACAGGGCTGGCGCGGCCAGGGGGCTGGCCGCGCCACCCTAGCATGTGGGGCCCCCCTGGCCCCTCTCGAATCCTCCTTCTGGCTTCGTGAGTCTTCTGGGAAAATATAATTTCTAGGTATTTTTCTGGAATTTTCTTGATCTTCAAAATATGGTCTCTTGATGGCCCTTTTTCAAGCAGAATCCTGACTCCGGCAGCAACTCCTCCGATGATCATCAAACATGTGAAAACAAAGGAAATAACATAAGTAACTTATCTAAATACGAAATATATCAATGAATAACAGTAAATTATGATACAAAATAGTGATGCAAATTGGACGTATCAAGCCGCCAATCTGCGAAGTGGGAGGCCGCTGCCGTCGTCCACAGAGGCGAGCTAGCCGATGCCTCTCCTCTACAAGCATGGCTCGCCAGTCGCCACTGTCCGCCTGGCATGCGTGTTCTTTCCAGGTGTCCGAGGGCAGGTGCGAGGGCTGATGTGCTATTTTTTTTGTTCTTTGAACTGTTTTCTTCTACTTATGGGTGGCATAGGTGGGTAAATTTGTGTTTGAACGGAAACATATTTAGGTGAATTGAAAGCGTACTTGCAAGCTGCGAACCATACCTCTAGCAATATTATTAGTAGAGATAACATAAAAAATTAAATAAGCTTTTAAACAACTACGTTTCGAGATTCTCCTTTCTTACTACGGTTTGGGTGGATCTGCTCTTTGCTTTTGTGGGTGACTCCATGAATTTTGAGGTTGTATGTTCTCTTGAGCTTTTAGTATTTTGTTAGTTCCTTTTCTTGAGAGCTTTATCTCTAAGCCATCCCTATAAGGGGTGAAGCCAACTAATGTCTTTATCTATGATTCAATGGATTGGAAATTCTTTTCACAACCTAGCTAGATTTGAGTATCACTAAATTTAAGTATAAGGCTACTCATTACTTAAGTTGGACTAGTTGAATGCCCGTGCGTTGCCACGACACCTCAAATTGTTCATTGCCGCACATGTCTATACATGAAAGTGAAAATTACGGTTTTGTGAAGAAAATGGGGGTACTTTCTAATTTGTTTCCTTACTTTTTCTTTGTTCTTGTACTCCCATGATATCTAAATAATTTGTTTCTAGTTGAAACATAAATGTTACTAAAGTAACAAATATTCATTGACCAGTTTGATGTACCACTCTTTCATTTCATTCATGTCATCAAGTCATGCTTAATTGTGATAAAAGAAAAATAAATTACATTCAGAGACAACAGACCCTTAACATGCATTGAGGACATCAGAATTTTGAAGTAATTAAGGGCAAGCAAGAAATCTTACACACGAAAACCTTTTTTTTACCTTGAACGCCAAATTTTTTTGAAGTTGGTTTCTAGAATCTAGAGTATAGTATTGAAATCACCATTCAAGTGGCATTGAACTACTAATACATCTCAAATGAAATATACACGCAAAAAGTATAGTTTTGTTACCACAACTTAGAGCCAACCATATCTAGTGTTTTTCAAATGGCTTGTGCGATCCATATTAAGTGCCGTGTGAAAAATTAGACTTTAGGAATGACAAGGTGATGTTTTCATCCAACATAAAAAATTGAGTAAGAAATAAAAAAACCTATCTTTCATTGTTCCAGCTGGAAAAAAAAGTTGTTGCACCCTTGGATCTGGCAATGTTTTGTGTTATGTTACTCCGAGGGAAATATAAGTTGGCAGTTTGTTTTTTGTCCCGCAATATAGTGTCAGTAAAAGTTGATAGTGGAGAACAAAACAGAGATGAATAGAGGACGTGCAGAAGGACAGTGATATCGAGCTCTCCAGTGATTCAACTCATGTTGGCAAGCGTTGGAGGAAGAAGCAGTGTCCATCACTTGTTCTCGATGGCGGGCGCCAGGTCCTCACAACCACCATTTCATTTACCCCGGGACTCAGGAACAACATCTTAGAAATCTCCTGCACATGGCGAAGCGGTCTCAAGAGCCTTGCATGTGCGGTGCCTCGATGGCAATGATGTGTTCAGTGTCGGGTCACCGATGCCGATGATCTCCATCTGCTGCACCATAGGACGCGACCCATGAAGTACCACGCCTGAGACCGGCCAGGCTGGGCTTGCAAATCAATGAATTGAGTGGTAATTGTTGGATTTGCTGAAAAGAAATTTCTACTTTTTGCAACCAAAAGTTAGATAGTTCTAGGAAAAGCAAAAAACAATATTCTGGTCTTGAAAATCATGACTACAATGATAGTTTTTTGTACTCCATACTTCGAATTTTGCAAGTGCGTCATCAGATGTAAAGGCCGGCATATCCCCAGTTTGAAAAAAAACTACTACAAAGTTGTAATCGTACATATGAAAAGAAATAGTAATTTATAATAAAAATAAGTAAACTGTATAGATCTAACAAAACCTAAAACATGTTGTGTGGCACAATAGTTGGTCTCTAGACGCATGATTAGCTTTCGACTATGCCATCGCAAATGCATCCAAGAACACTTGCATGATGTCCAGCTACCTCAGCACCCAACATATGAGAGGCCTCTGAAGGCATGGCCGCAATTGTTCCGAGAAATGCCTCCTCGATGCCCAACAACATAGGAGGCAAGGAGCAGGAACATGATGCCATTGAGCACGGCGAGCTTCTTCCACAGTGGGTATCAGGAGTGCGACAGAGAAACCAGTGCGCCGCAACACTCTTCACCGCTACCGCGGGAAAGGGGGGACACGAGAACAAGAAGAAAAGTGATACGTCTCCAACGTATCTATAATTTTTGATGCTCCATGCTTGTTTTTACACCATTTGCATATTGTTTCGTTACACTTTGTGGCACTTTTATGCATTTTCTGGAACTAGCCTATTAACAAGTTGCCACAGTGCCAGTTCCCTATTTTCTGCTGTTTTTGTGTTTCAGAAGTGATACACAGGAAATATTCTCGGAATTGGACAAAACAAGTTCCTGAAGTCTTATTTTACCCGGAAGCTTTCAGAGATCCGAAGGAGAGTAGGAGGGGGGCCACCAGGGCCCCATGATGTCTACGCACTTCTATTCTTGTAGACACTTGTTGGGCCTCCAAGTGCAGAGGTTTGTAGAACAGCAACAAGTTTCCCTTAAGTGGATCACCCAAGGTTTATCGAACTCAGGGAGGTTAGAGGTCAAAGCTATCCCTCTCAAGCAACCCTGCAATTACGATACAGAAAGTCTCTTGTGTCCCCAACACACCCAATACACTTGTCAGATGTATAGGTGCACTAGTTCGGCGAAGAGATAGTGAAATACAAGTGGTATAGATGATTATAAGTAGCAAACGTGATAAATATCGCTGCAAGCAAACAAGTAACAAAATAGCAAGTAAACGGTGTGCAATGCTTGGAAACAAGGCCTAGGGATCATACTTTCACTAGTGGACACACTCCCAACAATATAACATGATTGAACAAATAAACAACTTCTCTCCACTATGGTACTCTGAATTACTCTCCTATTGAATAACACTAATCATTATGTAGTGGCTACAGAAGCACCCCTTAAAGTTCATCAAGTACTTGACAAACACCACTCATAGAGACATCCAAATCAGATCACAATTCAAGATAGAAATCATTGCAACTTAGTCCAAGTACTAACACGGTGCACACACTGTCAACATTACACCATGAAAGGAGGAATAGATCACTCAATACTATCATAGTAATAATTACTCTCATAATCCACAAGAGATCACGATCATAGCCTAAACCAAGTACCACCATGATGCACACACTGTCACCGTTACACCATAGCAGGAGGAATAGATTACTTTAATAATCACCACTAGAGTACACATAACATCTGAATAATAACATCTATTTGTTCAACATGATACAAAGCTCACGATCACATAAAGATCACATCATGGGAGAGAGAGGTGAACCACATAGCTACCGGTAGAGCCCTCAGCCCCAGGGATGAACTACTCCCTCCTCATCATAGGAGACAGCAAGGTTGATGGAGATGGCGGTGAGGTCGATGGAGATGGCGGAGACGGCGATGAAGATCGATGGAGATGGCTCCGGGGGCACTTCCCCGTCCCGGCAGGGTGCCGGAACAGAGACTTCTATCCCCCGAAATTCGTCGGTGGTGGCGACGGAGCTGCAGAACTGCTTCTGGAAAATTGCCGAATCCCATAGGGTTTTCCGTCCCGGGGCTTTATATAGGCGAAAGGGCATCGCGAGAGGGCAGCCAGGGGCTCCTCACACATGGGTGGCACGGCCAGGGCCTGGGCCATGCCACCCTAGTGTGAGGGCAGGCCCTGGCCCCTCTCCGGCTCTCTTTCGGATGTCTGGATGCTCCCAGGAAAAATAAGACTTCAGGATATGGTTTCGTCCAATTCCGAGAATATTTCCTGTGTATCACTCTGAAACACAAAAACAGCAAAAAATAGGGAACTGGCACTGTGGCATCTTGTTAATAGGTTAGTTCCGGAAAATGCATAAAAGTACCACTAAGTATAACGAAACAATAGGCAAATGGTGTAAAAACAAGCATGGAGCATCAAAAATTATGGATACGTTTGAGACGTATCAGCATCCCCAAGCTTAACTCCTGCTCGTCCTCGAGTAGGTAAGTGATAACAAAAGAAATAATTTTTGAGGTGACATGCACCTACGCAATCTTGATCATAAATGTGAGCATTTGTGAGCTGGGATCATAAGAACTTAAAACATGGGCATGAAAGATATAATCTTGACAATAAGAACTTAGCAACCATGTTGTAAACATGCAAATGAACACAAACAAAAGATCATGAAAATGAAACAATGAAAGTCAAATGTGTGTTCAAATCATAAGAAAAAACATACAAATGGTTTTCAGCTTATCCTTCAAAGAGAGCAAAACATAAATGCATAGGACACCTTCAAGTTTAAGAGGGCGACTAGATACAAATAATTTGAGAACAAGTGAAACCATGATCATGAATCAATCAATGAACTTTGGGACAATGCATATCACACTAAGAATGACAACTATGCTCTCTTAATGGTGCATAAAGAAAGAAGGTGGTGACTCAACATAAAAGTAAAAGAAAGGCCCTTCGCAGAGGGAAGCAGTGATTAAACATGTGCTAGAGCTTTTTATTTGTAAAACAGAGAGATAAAAACTGGATTTTGAGAGGTGGTTGTCTTTGTCAACGACTAGCAATGGGGTTCTTACTATCTTCCATACAAAAAAATGAAGCAAGTTTTTGAGAGAGAGATTGGCACTTTTGTGCTCTTTTATAAAGCTTGGCACTCCTCCCCACCTTTTTCCTTTCACAAACCATGGCTAACCGATTCCATCGGGTGCCCACCAACATTCACATACCATGGAGGAGTGCCTTTTTTCTTTCTTTTTTCTCTTTTTTTTCTTTTTGGAATAAGCAATATGGAAGATAGCAAATCCGACCACTACGTCCCCATGAGCTAAAAACAGTGGCACAAAACGAGAAGTAGTTGAAAGTTTTTGAAAGGTAGCACATGAAAATTTACTTTGGAATGGCTTACAAATACCATGCATAGGAGTTTTTAGTGGACACTTTGGAAAACTTTGGCTTTTAAGAGTTGGATGCACGAGTAGAGCTCATACTCAGTACAAGGCAAGGGCTAGCAAAAGACTGGGAGCGACCAACTAAGAGAGCAATAATGGCCATAATCATGCAAAGCGACAAAGCGACATTAAAAGAAGCATAAGATGGCATCAAGAGTCAAAAACTAAATGATAATGAAGGCTATTGGTGACTTTATAAGAGTCTAACATGTGTGAGCATGCGCCAAGTCAACCCAAATAAAGCATCAAGGAGAAAACCAAAATAATGCTTCCAAATAATTAAAACAATGCATGATTTTTTCAAAAGACTCATTAAACAATCTCAGTTATTTGAGACAAGTCATGCTACAGAAAAACCACTAAGCATACTATCAAAAAGACATCAAGCATGACATGAAAAAGCCTAAGCCGCAGTCTACACAAGCTCCTTCTTGTACCACTATTTTGCACAAAGCTTTTTCTCTTTTCCAAAACCATTTGAATATTTTTAAAGACACCTCTTTTGATGAAAACCAATAAGGATCAGAGGCAAAAATACACCTTGATGAAAAGATATGACAAGGTCTGAATGCAAATCAAGGCAAAAATGAAAACTAAAAGCAGTAGCAGAAAAAGAAGAACACCCAGTGAAACGATAAGAGTGAAAAACGGAGTGTTCTTGGCAAATAAAAAACAAGTTCATCTCCTCCAAAAGAAACATGATGTGATCTAACCATTTATTGCAGCAAACAAAACAACTAAACTAACTAAGAAAACTAAAACAACTGACGCTCCAAGAAAAACACATAGTGCATGAAGCAATAAAAATATAGTGTCTTGAAAGGTGACCTGATTTTTGCCGATGAAGAAGGGGTGCCTCGGGGGCATCCCCAAGCTTTGACGCTTGTACTTCTTGGATATTTCTTGGGGTGATGCATGGGCATCCCCAAGCTTGAGCTTTTGTCCATTCTTCAACTCATCTCATCATTCTCCAATCCCTACACTTGAAAACTTCCTTCATACAAAACTAAACACAATTCTATTAGCAACATTAGTGTAAGCATAACATATATTCAACCTCTTTTTGCTTCAGGTTTTAACTCAAAACCACCACATATATAGCATATACTACTGTAGCAACTTCTCCAAAAGTTCCATGATCAAAAGAACTCAAAAGAAAGCGATAAAGTGGCAAACACAAATATTGGCAGAAATCTGTCAAAACTGAACAGCTGACAAAGGTCGAATTTTTTAGGGATTTTCTGTTGCTCAAATCAAAAAGTGTTCAACTAACAAAAGTTTGGATATAAACTGGGGCATATGCACAAGAAATTTCAGGTCCAAAAGATTTACAGAGAATTTATATGAATTTTTATGGTGCAGCACCGAAAACAGTTTCAGGACAGCAACATCCCCAAATCTTTACCTCACTCAAATTAGAGGCTTCTCTTGGCACAACAACGAAATAAAAAGGATAAGGAGTGGTTATTACAGTAGTAATAACTTCCAAGACTCAAATAAAAGAAAAAGTACTGAAAAGAAAACATTGGGTTATCTCCCAAGAGTGCTTTTCTTTAACGCCTTTGAGCTAGGCGCAGTAATTTGCAAAGATGCTCATGTGGGCGCCATATAAGAGCTTGAGGCAAAGACGCCATATAGGAACTTAAAGCAATAGAGAGCATCAAAAAGCAAGTGTGGAACACATTTAAATCTAAACCACTTCCTATGAAAAATAGTCTTGTAAAGAGACAAGTCATGAAAGCGCAAAGCAAAAAGCATAGGAAGGCAAAACAAGTACAACTTTAAGGATTGCAACATAAAGAGGGGAAACTCAATATTGTTGAGATCCTTCAAACCATGTTTCCCTCTCTCATTATAACTTTCAGTAGCATCATGAATAGAACTAACAATATAACTATCACATAAAGCATCTCTATCATGAGCCACATGCATAAAAGAATTAATACTCACCACAGGAACAATAGTAATAGAAGCAGATTCAACCGAATAATTATTCTCATCACCATAATTATCATAAATAGGAGGCATATTGTAATCATAACTATTTTTATCCTCAATAGTAGGTGAACTGAAAATATTATGCTCATCATCATAGCCATCATAAACTAGAGTTTTAGTATCATCACAAGCTAGAGAACAGCTATTTCTCAAAGCATATTCTTCAAACATATCATCATAAGAAGGAACATCACATAGGGGAGATAAAATATCATCAGAGCAAACTTTCTCCACTAAAGCTGAGGAACTAAAAATATCATGCTTAACAAAACTAGCTTCCCCAAGCTTAGACTTTTCTATAGCATTATCAACAACGGTGTTCAAAGCATTCATATTAACAACACTATTGTCAGATGTATAGGTGCACTAGTTCGGCAAAGAGATAGTGAAATACAAGTGGTATAGATGATTATAAGTAGCAAACGTGATGTGAAATAAATATCGCTGCAAGCAAACAAGTAACAAAATAGCAAGTAAACGGTGTGCAATGCTTGGAAACAAGGCCTAGGGATCATACTTTCACTAGTGGACACACTCCCAACAATATAACATGATTGAACAAATAAACAACTTCTCTCCACTATGGTACTCTGAATTACTCTCCTATTGAATAACACTAATCATTGTGTAGTGGCTACAGAAGCACCCCTTAAAGTTCATCAAGTACTTGACAAACACCACTCATAGAGACATCCAAATCAGATCACAATTCAAGATAGAAATCATTGCAACTTAGTCCAAGTACTAACACGGTGCACACACTGTCAACATTACACCATGAAAGGAGGAATAGATCACTCAATACTATCATAGTAATAATTACTCTCATAATCCATAAGAGATCACGATCATAGCCTAAACCAAGTACCACCATGATGCACGCACTGTCACCGTTACACCATAGCAGGAGGAATAGATTACTTTAATAATCACCACTAGAGTACACATAACATCTGAATAATAACATCTATTTGTTCAACATGATACAAAGCTCACGATCACATAAAGATCACATCATGGGAGAGAGAGGTGAACCACATAACTACCGGTAGAGCCCTCATCCCCAGGGATGAACTACTCCCTCCTCATCATAGGAGACAGCAAGGTTGATAGAGATGGCGGTGAGGTCGATGGAGATGGCGGAGACGGCAATGAAGATCGATGGAGATGGCTCCGGGGGCACTTCCCTATCCCGGCAGGGTGTCGGAACAGAGACTTCTGTCCCCCGAAATTCGTCGGTGGCGGCGGCGGAGCTGCAGAACTCCTTCTGGAAAATTGCCGAATCCCCTAGGGTTTTCCATCCCGGGGCTTTATATAGGCGAAAGGGCATCGCGAGAGGGCAGCCAGGGGCTCCTCACACATGGGTGGCGCGGCCAGGGCCTGGGCTGCGCCACCCTAGTGTGAGGGCAGGCCCTGGCCCCTCTCCGGCTCTCTTTCGGATGTCTGGATGCTCCCGGGAAAAATAAGACTTCAGGATGTGGTTTCATCCAATTCCGAGAATATTTCCTGTGTATCACTCTGAAACACAAAAACAGCAAAAAACAGGGAACTGGCACTGTGGCATCTTGTTAATAGGTTAGTTCCGGAAAATGCATAAAAGTGCCACTAAGTGTAATGAAACAATAGGCAAATGGTGTAAAAACAAGCATGGAGCATCAAAAATTATGGATACGTTTGAGACGTATCACCCCACATGCCAGGCTCGCGCGGCCAGGGGCCTGGCCGCGCTGCCATGGGGTGAGGGCACCTGGCCCCACTCCTGACATCGCCCCTTCACCTATAAAGACCCCCTGACAGAAAAAACCTAAGGACCCGATCACTTTTCCAGAACACATCGCGATCCGCCGCCGCCGTCGACCCGAAGATCGGGAGGGTCCAGAAGCTCTTCCCGGCACCCTACCGGAGAGGGGAATCGCCATCGGAGGTCTTCTTCATCGCCATGCTTGCCTCCGGAGCGATGAGTGAGTAGTTTACCTTAGACTATGGGTCCATAGCAGTAGCTAGATGGTTGTCTTCTCCACCATGTGCTTCATATTTAGATTTCATGAGCTGCCCTACATGATTGAGATCACCGTTATGTAATTCTACATGTTTGGTTTGTTGGGATCCGATGAATATTGGTGTTTATGATTGAGTTGCTGTACTGAATATTATCTTATGTTATCTCTATATTGTTTATGATCTTGCATGCTCTCCGTTGTTAGTAGCTATCTTGGCCGAGTAGTTGCTAGTGACTCCAAGAGGGGGTATTTATGCTCGATAGTGGGTTCATGCCTCTATTTAACCTGGGGGAGTGACAGAAACCTCTAAGGTTATAGATGTGCTGTTGCTACTAGGGAGAAAACAACATTCATATGCTCAAGGGCATATGCTTTGTTTACATTACACACTTTGCTTAATGCAATTATCTGTTGTTCGCAACTTAATACTCATGGGGTGTTCAGATTGATATCCCCGGGAGTGGATTATTAGTCATAGATGCAGTTGGATGGCGGTCTATGTATTTTGTTGTAATGCCCAGAGTAAATCTCATAGTGATCTTCTTGACATATCATGTTTATCTTTATTCTATCAATTGCCCAACTGTAATTTGTTTACCCAGCATATGTTATTTATCTATGGAGAGACAGCACTATTGAACTATGGACCCCGGTCCTATTTCCATCATATTGCTATCACCTGTTTACTTTACTCGCACTATTTACTTTACTCGCACTGTTTACTTTACTCACATACTCTACTGTTTTCCACTCGATACGCTCATAACCGTTGTTTCAAGCAAACCGGTGAGATTGACAACCTCATCGTAAGTTGGGAACAAAGTACTTGGTTGTGTTGTGTGCAGGTTCCATGTTGCTTCTGGCCAAAGATGAGTCAACAAGTATCGTTAAACGGCGCCCTTGTTGGAGTGTTACTAAGCCAGTCTGCATCACCTTCAGTCGTCATTGTCTGCTCATCTCCTGATCGACAAACCTTGGTTTCTTAATTGAGGGAAAATCTTGCTGCTATATTAATCACACCTTCCTCTTGGGGTTCCCAACGGGCTAGACTTTCAACTAGGCACCAACTCTTTTCTGGTGCCATCATCCCAGCAATCAAGCTCTTTTCTAGCACCGTTGCCAGGGATACGAAGAAGAAGAAGCTCCCACATCAACTACACGCCAGCAAGTCTTTTCTGGCGCCGTTGCCGGGGAAGAAGTGGAAGACTTCTGCGAGGGGAGTTTTTCACACACACATCCTTTACTTTGTTATTGTTTTTGCTTTACTTTATTTATTTTACCTGCATCGTTTTATATCAAAAACCCAAAAAAATTAGAATCCTTGATAGTTGTTATTTATTTACTTTAGTTTCTCATACTGTTCCCTAAGTTCGTTATGGAGGACCTCTCAGTAGGTAGTGGTTCTATTATTGGAAAAAGTAACATTGAGGAGTTCTTTAATCACATTAGTATGCATAAGGAAGTTGAGGAAAAGTCTTTGGTTGAGTTAGCTCCTAGTTATGAAGTTGCTTCTGCTCATTTAGTTCACATGTTGGAAACTAGGTTTGCTAGTCTTAATCCTTTTATGCAATACATGTTCCTTAAGCTTCATGAAATTGAAGATCCTGAAAAGAAAGCTTTTATCTTGGAAACTTTGCACATAGAATTTAAAGATGTCATTGTTGAAGCTAGAAAAGTTCTTAAATGTTTTAATAAACTCGGTTCACCTATAAAGGTTATTAGTACAAACAATGAAGGGGCCGAGATACCTATACCTTGCAAGTTTTTGGGATTGTGTGAAGCTTTCGAAAATAATTTTGACTGGATCTGTCCTAAAAATCTTTTTGATGAAAATAGTGTACCAAAGCATGATCACAAAGGGTCTTCAAAAACTTATGTGGATGAAATATAATGCCTTACTAACAAGACCTCTACTGTTGATCTTAATGCTTCTTCTGAAAATACTTGATTCACAAATTTTCTGCGCCTAGCTCAAAGGCGTTAAAGAAAAGGACTCTTGGGAGATAACCCATTGTATTCTTTTTAGTACTTTTTCTTTTATTTGAGTCTTGGAAGTCATTACTACTGTAATGACCGCTCCTTATCTTGTTTGTTTTGTTTTTGTGCCAAGAGAAGCCTCTAATTCGAGTGAGGTAAAGATTTGGGGATGTTGCTGTCCTGAAACTATTTTTGGTGCTACACCGTAAAAATTCATATAAATTCTCAGTATATCTTTTGGACCTGCGTTTCTTGTGCATATGCCCCAGGTTATATCCAAACTTTCGTTAGTTGAACACTTTTTGATTTGAGCAACAGAAACTCCTAAAAAATTCGGCCTTTGTCAGCTGTTCAGTTTTGACAGATTTCTGCCAATATTTGTGTTTGCCACTTTATCGCTTTCTTTTGAGTTGTTTTGATCACGGAACTTTTGGGGAGGTTGCTAGGTTGCTACAGTAGTATTTGCTATATATGTGGTGGTTTTGAGTTGAAACCTAAAGCAAAAAGAGGTTGATTATATGTTATGCTTACACTAATGTTGCTAATAGAATTGTGTTTAGTTTTGTATGAAGGAAGTTTTCAAGTGTAGGGATTGGAAAATGATGAGATGAGTTGAAGAATGGACAAAAGCTCAAGCTTGGGGATGCCCATGCATCACCCTAAGAACTATCCAAGAAGTACAAGCGTCAAAGCTTGGGGATGCCCCCGAGGCACCCCTTCTTCATCGGCAAAAATCAGGTCACCTTTCAAGACACTATATTTTTATTGCTTCATGCACTATGTGTTTTTCTTGGAGCATCAGTTGTTTTAGTTTTCTTAGTTGGTTTAGTTTGTTTGTTTGCTGCAATAAATGGTTGGACACCAACAAATTTCCTTTGGAGGAGATGTACTCATTTTCATTTGCCAAGAACACTCTGTTTTTCATTCTTACAATTTCACCGGGCGTTCTTCTTTTTCCGCTACTACTTTTAGTTTTTGTTTTCGCCTTGATTTGCATTCAGACCTTGTCATATCTTTTCATCAAGGTGTATTTTTGCCTCTGATCTTTATTGGTTTTCATCAAAAGAGGTGTTTATAAAATTTCAAATGGTGTTGGAAAAGAGAAAAAGCTTTGTGCAAAAAAGTGGTACAAGAAGGAGCTCGTGTAGACTGCGGCTTAGGCTTTTTCATGTCATGCTTGATGTCTTTTTGATATTATGCTTAGTGGTTTTGCTGTAGCATGACTTGTCTCAAATAACTAAGATTGCTTAATGAGCCTTTGAAAAAAAATCATGCGTTGTTTTTATTGTATGGAAGCATTATTTTGGTTTTCTCCTTGATGCTTTGTTTGGGTTGACTTGGCACATGCTCACACATGTTAGACGCTTACAAAGTTGCCAATAGCCTTCATGATCATTTAGTTTTTGACTTTTGATGCCATCTTATGCTTCTTTTAATGTCGCTTTGTCGCTTTGCATGATTATGGTCATTATTGCTCTCTTAGTTGGCCTCCCAGTCTTTTGCTAGCCCTCGCCTTGTACTGAGTATGAGCTCTACTCGTGCATCCAACTCCTAAAAGCCAAAGTTTTCCAAAGTGTCCACCATATATACCTACTAGCAATTTGTTATTCCAAGTAAATTTGACTTGCTTTTATTTTCTCTTCAAATTAAACTCTTACCAGTGTTATGCGAAATTCGGTCAGTAAAGCTCTCACGAACCAGAAGGCACACTTTACTTTTTCCTGTTCTTAAAAATTTGACATTATGGTCTCTTATGTTGAGTTGTTATGCTTGCAAGTTGTAAGTTGGATTCTAGCCCAGCCATGTTGTCATGGGCAAGCTTTCAGCATTGCACTTCTTATTTGAGTTGATATCGTGATCTTTTGTTTATGGATATCCGTGGTGTGAAATGAATTGGGAATCTTGTGGGGATCATGGAGTTTGTATATGTGTTAGGGAAACGCCAGGCCGCCAATCTAAGCCATGCATAATTCATGGTAGAAATTTGCAGCATACCCATGGTGAACATACGATGACGCATCTCACAATAAAAAGCTAAACAAAAGGCAAATAAAAGAGATGTCGAGGTGTTCATTGTCTACTTATCCTGTCATTTTGGTGTGGGCTTGTTCCATATCATCGGGCATGGAGGTACCCCATTGGCGGTTCTCAATGATACATATATACTTACAATGATAAGAGCCTTGCTTGGGACTCTAAGTAAAGTAGCATGAGGTTTGGGTACTCATATTCACGGGGCACGAGGTTTTCAACTTATGATTTGTCAAGCATATGCATCATAATTGTTCTCGCATTAACTTTAACCATTCAAGATGCTTATGATGGGGGCAATATGAGCTCAAAGCCGGTAAGTACCATAATTTTTGAAGGTTATAAAACTTGCAATCACTGCTTCCCTCTGCGAAGGGCCTTTCTGCTACTTTAATGTTGAGTCACCACATTCTTTCTTTATGCACCATTAAGAGAGCATAGTTGTCATTCTTAGTATAATGTGCATTGTCCCAAAGTTTTCATTGATTGATTCATATTGTTGGTTTTAGTTGTTCTTAAATTATTTGTATCTAGCCGCCCTCTTAAACTTGAAGGTGTCCTATGCATTTATGTTTTGCTCTCTTTGAAGGACAAGCTGAAAACCATTTGTATGTTTTTCCTTATGATTTGAACACACGTTTGACTTTCATTGTTTCATTTTCATGATCTTTTGTTTGTGTTCATTTGCATGTTTACAACATGGTTGCTGAGTTCTTATTGTCAAAATTGTATCTTCATGCCCATGTTTTAAGTTCTTATGATCCCAACTCACAAATGCTTACATATATGATCAAGATTGTGTAGGTGCATGTCACCTCAAAAATTATTCTTTTGTTATCACTTACCTACTCGAGGACGAGTAGGAGTTAAGCTTGGGGATGCTTGATACGTCTCCAACGTATCTATAATTTTTGATGCTCCATGCTTGTTTTTACACCATTTGCCTATTGTTTCGTTACACTTCGTGGCACTTTTATGCATTTTCTGGAACTAACCTATTAACAAGTTGCCACAGTGCCAGTTCTCTGTTTTCTGCTGTTTTTGTGTTTCAGAAGTGATACACAGGAAATATTCTCGGAATTGGACAAAACAAGTTCCTGAAGTCTTATTTTACCCGGAAGCTTTCAGAGATCCGAAGGAGAGTAGGAGGGGGGCCACCAGGGCCCCACACGCCAGGCTCATGCGGCCAGGGGCTTGGCCGCGCCGCCATGGGGTGAGGGCATCTGGCCCCACTCCTCACATCGCCCCTTCGCCTATAAAGACCCCCCGACGGAAAAAACCTAAGGACCCGATCACTTTTCCAGAACACATCGCGATCCGCCGCCGCCGTCGACCGAAAGATTGGGAGGGTCCAAAAGCTCTTCTGGCACCCTGCCGGAGAGGGGAATCACCACCGGAGGTCTTCTTCATCGCCATGCTTGCCTCCGGAGCGATGAGTGAGTAGTCTACCTTGGACTATGGGTCCATAGCAGTAGCTAGATGGTTGTCTTCTCCACCATGTGCTTCATGTTTAGATCTCATGAGATGCCCTATGATACGTCTCAAATGTATCTATAATTTTTGATGCTCCGTGCTTGTTTTTACACCATTTGCCTATTGTTTCGTTACACTTAGTGGCATTTTTATGCATTTTCCGGAACTAACCTATTAACGAAGTGCCACAGTGCCAGTTTCCTGTTTTCTGCTATTTTTGTGTTTCAGAAGTGATACATAGGAAATATTCTCAGAATTGGAAGAAACAAGTTCCTGAAGTCTTATTTTACCCAGAATCTTCCAGAGATCCAAAGGAGAGTAGGAGGTGGAGGACCAGGGGCCCACACACAGGGGCGGTGCGGCCAGCCCTTGGCCCGCGCCACCCCCGTGTGAGGGTGCCTGGCCCCTCCTCTGACGACGCCCCTTCGCCTATAAATAACCCCCGACGGGAGGATCCAGAAGCTCTTCCCGGCACCCTGCCGGAGAGGGGAATCGCCACCGGAGGTCTTCTTCATCGCCATGCTTGCCTCCGGAGCGATGAGTGAGTAGTCTACCTTGGACTATGGGTCCATAGCAGTAGCTAGATGGTTGTCTTCTCCACCATGTGCTTCATGTTTAGATCTCATGAGCTGCCATACATGATTGAGATCACCGTTATGTAATTCTACATGTTTGGTTTGTTGGGATCCGATGAATATTGGTGTTTATGATTAAGTTGTTGTACTAAATTATAACTTTTGTTATCTTTATGTTGTTTATGATCTTGCATGCTCTCCGTTGTTAGTAGCTATCTTGGCCGAGTAGTTGCTAGTGACTCCAAGAGGGGGTATTTATGCTCGATAGTGGGTTCATGCCTCTATTTCACCTGGGGGAGTGACAGAAACCTCTAAGGTGGTAGATGTGCTGTTGCTACTAGGGAGAAAACAACATTCATATGCTCAAGGGCATATGCTTCGTTTACATTACACACTTTGCTTAATGCAATTATCTATTGTTCGCAACTTAATACTTCTAGGGTGTTCGGATTGATATCCCAGGGAGTGGATTATTAGTCATAGATGCAGTTGGATGGCGGTCTATGTATTTTGTTGTAATGCCCAAAGTAAATCTCATAGTGATCTTTTTGACATATCACGTTATCTCTATTCTATCAATTGCCCAATTGTAATTTGTTTACCCAGCATGTGTTATTTTATCTATGGAGAGACACCACTAGTGAATTGTGGATTGCTACTTGGTGGTGATGGCGTCAGAAAAGAGCTGATGCCTAGTTGATGTGGATGCAGACGTCCTTGTGCGTGGTGCTTGACCAGCCCGTTGGGAACCCCAAGAGGAAGGTATGATGAGTGTAGCAGCAAGTTTTCCCTCAGTTAAGAAACCAAGGTTTAATATCGATCAGGAGAAGAGAGGCGATGACGACTGAAGGTGATGCTTGCTAGCTTGCGACAGGAGCGGACAATTTATATGTGGCGCCTCGTCCAAGCTTTGCTTGCTAGCTGCAACGTGGAACCTGCACACACACAAACAAATACTTTGTTCCCAACTTGCGATGAGGTTGTCAATCTCACCGGTTTGCTTGAAACAAAGGTTATAAGCGTATCGAGTGGAAAACAATATAGTATGCGAGTAAAGTAAACAATGCGGGAAAAGTAAAAAGGTGATTGCAATATGATTAAAATAGGACCAGGGTCCACAGTTCACTAGTGGTGTCTCTCCATAGATAAAATAACATGCTGGGTAAACAAATTACAGTTGGGCAATTGATAGAATAGAGCTAACGTGATATGTCAAGAAGATCACTATGAGATTTACTCTGGGCATTACAACAAAATACATAGACCGCCATCCAACTGCATCTATGACTAATAATCCACCCCCGGGGATATCATCCGAACACCCTAGAAGTATTAAGTTGCGAACAACAGATAATTGCATTAAGCAAAGTGTGTAATGTAAACAAAGCATATGCCCTTGAGCATATGAATGTTGTTTTCTCCCTAGTAGCAACAGCACATCTACCACCTTAGAGGTTTCTGTCACTCCCCCAGGTGAAATAGAGGCATGAACCCACTATCGAGCATAAATACCCCCTCTTGGAGTCACTAGCAACTACTCGGCCAAGATAGCTACTAACAACGGAGAGCATGCAAGATCATAAACAACATAGAGATAACAAAAGATATAATTCAGTACAGCAACTTAATCATAAACACCAATATTCATCGTATCCCAACAAACCAACATCATAGAATTACATAACGGTGATCTCAATCATGTGGGGCAGCTCATGAGATCTAAACATGAAGCACATGGTGGAGAAGACAACCATCTAGCTACTGCTATGGACCCATAGTCCAAGGTAGACTACTCACTCATCGCTCCGGAGGCAATCATGGCGATGAAGGAGACCTCCGGTGGCGATTCCCCTCTCCGGCAGGGTGCCGGGAAGAGCTTCTGGACCCTCCCGATCTTCGGGTCGACGGCGGCGGCGGATTGCGATGTATTCTGGAAAACTGATCGGGGGCTTAGGTTTTTCTCGTCGGGGGGTAAATATAGGCGAAGGGGCGATGTCAGGAGTGGAGCCACGCGGCCTCACACGGGGCTGGCGCGGCCAGGGGCCAGGCCGCGCCGCCCCTGTGTGTGGGGGCCACGTGGCCCCCCTCCGTCAGGTCTTCGGATGTTTGGGAGCTCCCCGGTGAAATATGACTTCAGGAACTTGTTTCGTCCAATTCCGAGAATATTTCCTGTGTATCACTTCTGAAACACAAAAATAGCAGAAAACAGGAAACTGGCACTGTGGCACTTCGTTAATAGGTTAGTTCCGGAAAATGTATAAAAATGCCACTAAGTGTAACGAAACAATAGGCAAATTGTGTAAAACGAAGCATGGAGCATCAAAAATTATAGATACGTTTGAGATGTATCAAGCATCCCCAAGCTTAACTCCTGCTCGTCCTCGAGTAGGTAAGTGATAACAAAAGAATAATTTTTGAGGTGACATGCACCTACACAATCTTGATCATATATGTAAGCATTGGTGAGCTGGGATCAATAGAACTTAAAACATGGCATGAAGATATAATCATGACAATAAGAACTTAGCAACCATGTTGTAAACATGCAAATGAACACAAACAAAAGATCATGGTAATGAAACAATGAAAGTCAAACGTGTGTTCAAATCATAAGGAAAAACATACAAATGGTTTTCAGCTTGTCCTTCATGGAGAGCAAAACATAAATGCATAGGACACCTCAAAGTTTAAGAGGGCGACTAGATACAAATAATTTAAGAACAAGTGAAACCAACAATATGAGTCAATCAATGAACTTTGGGACAATGCATATCACACTAAGAATGACAACTATGCTCTCTTAATGGTGCATAAAGAAAGAAGGTGGTGACTCAACATAAAAGTAAAAGAAAGGCCCTTCGCAGAGGGAAGCAGTGATTTAGCATGTGCTAGAGCTTTTCATTTTGTAAAACAGAGATAAAAAATTGATTTTGAGAGGTGGTTGTCTTTGTCAACGACTGGCAATGGGGTTCTTACTATCTTCCATACAAAAATGAAGCAAGTTTTTGAGAGAGAGATTGGCACTTTGGTGCTCTTTTTATAAAACTTGGCACTCCTCCCCACCTTTTTTCTTTCACAAACCATGGCTAACCGATTCCATCGGGTGCCCACCAACATTCACATACCATAGAGGAGTGCCTTTTTTCTTTTCTTTTTTCTTTTTTTTTCTTTTTTGGAATAAGCAATATGGAAGATAGCTAATCCGACCACTACGTCCCCATGAGCTGAAAACAGTGTCACAAAACGAGAAGTATTTTGAAGGTTTTTGAAAGGTAGCACATGAAAATTTTACTTTGGAATGGCTTACAAATACCATGCATAGGAGTTTATAGTGGACACTTTGGAAAACTTGGCTTTTAGGAGTTGGATGCACGAGTAGAGCTCATACTCAGTACAAGGTGAGGGCTAGCAAAAGACTGGGAGCGACCAACTAAGAGAGCAATAATGGCCATAATCATGCAAAGCGACAAAGCGACATTAAAAGAAGCATACGATGGCATCAAAAGTCAAAAACTAAATGATCATGAAGGCTATTGGCGACTTTGTAAGAGTCTAACATGTGTAAGCATGCGCCAAGTCAACCCAAATAAAGCATCAAGGAGAAAACCAAAATAATGCTTCCATACAATAAAAACAACGCATGATTTTTTCAAAGGCTCATTAAGCAATCTCAGTTATTTGAGACAAGTCATGCTACAGCAAAACCACTAAGCATACTATCAAAAAGACATCAAGCATGACATGAAAAAGCCTAAGCCACAGTCTACACAAGCTCCTTCTTGTACCACTATTTTGCACAAAGCTTTTTCTCTTTTCCAACACCATTTGAAATTTTTAAAGATACCTCTTTTGATGAAAACCAATAAAGATCAGAGGCAAAAATACACCTTGATGAAAAGATATGAAAAGATCTGAACGCAAATCAAGGCGAAAACGAAAACCAAAAGCAGTAGCAGAAAAAGTAGAACGCTCGATTTTAAATAAGAGTGAAAACTAGAGCGTTCTTTGCAAATGAAAACGAGTACATCTCCTCCAAAGGAAATTTGTTGGGGTCCAACCATTTATTGCAGCAAACAAACTAACTAAACAAACTAAGAAAACTAAAACAACTGACGCTCCAAGAAAAACACATACTGCATGAAGCAATAAAAATATAGTGTTTTGAAAGGTGACCTGATTTTTGCCGATGAAGAAGGGGTGCCTCGGGGGCATCCCCAAGCTTTGACGCTTGTACTTCTTGGATATTTATTGGGGTGCTGGGCATCCCCAAGCTTGAGCTTTTGTCCATTCTTCAACTCATCTCATCATTCTCCAATCCCTACACTTGAAAACTTCCTTCATACAAAACTAAACACAATTCTATTAGCAACATTAGTGTAAGCATAAAATATATTCAACCTATTTTAGCTTCAGGTTTCAACCCAAAACCACCACATATAAAGTATATACTACTGTAGCAACTTCCACAAGAGTTCCATGATAAAAAAGAACTCAAAAGAAAGCGATAAAGTGGCAAAAACGAATATTGGCAGAAATCTGTCAAAACTGGACAGCTGACAAAGGACGAATTTTTGAGGGATTTTCTGTTGCTCAAATCAAAAAGTGTTCAACTAAGAAAAGTTTGGATATAACCTGGGGCATATGCACAAGAAATCGCAGGTCCAAAAGATAAACAGAGAGTTTATACGAATTTTTACGGTGCAGCACCGAAAACAGTTTCAGGACAGCAGTTTCCCCAAATTTTTACCTCACTCCAATTAGAGGCTTCTCTTGGCACAAAAACGAAATAAACAAGATAAGGAGCGGTCATTACAGTAGTAATGACTTCCAAGACTCAAATAAAAGAAAAAGTACTCTAAAGAAAACATTGGGTTATTTCCCAAGAGTGCTTTTCTTTAACGCCTTTGAGCTAGGCGCAGAAAAGTGCGAATCAAGTAATATCAAGTGATGAAGCATCAAGCTCATAATTTGCTCTAAGAATAGAGTCAAAAAGTAATTTCTTTATTTTCCTAGGGAAGTGTTCCATACCTTTCTTAAGTGGGAATTGATACTTGATAGTGCCTTCCCTCATATCAATGATAGCACCTACAGTTCGAAGAAAAGGTTTTCCCAAAATAATAGGACATGAAGCATGGCATTCAACGTCCATAACAAGAAAATCAACGGGAACAAGGTTATTGTTAACCACAATAAGAACATCATTAATCCTTCCCAAAGGTTTCTTCTTAGCAACATCAGCAATAGGAACATCAAAATAACACTTTTCAAGCGGAGGTAAATCAAGCATGTCATAAATCTTTCTAGGCATGATAGAAATACTAGCACCTAGATCACATAAAGCATGGCAATCATAACCATTAACATGCATATCAATGATGGGTTCCCAACCATCCTCTAGCTTCTTGGGAACAGAGGCTTTTTGCTTCAACTTTTCATCCCTAATCTTTATAAGAGCATTGGTAATATGCTTAGTAAAAGCAATATTTAAAGAACTAGCATTGGGAGTCAAAGCAAGCTTTTGCAAGAACAAAATTACTTCAGATATATTGCAGCCATCAACATCAAAATCATTAAAGGAAATAGAGCTATCATCTCCCACACTCCGAAAAATTTCAGCACTCTTTTGAGAAAAAGTTTTGGCAGTTTTAGGCTTCTTAACACAAGGAGTGGGAGTTTTCTCTACACCAATCAAAGTAAGAGGGTTGCTATCAGTAGGAGCAACATCATTAGAGGTAGTAATAGTACATACCTTCATCTCTCTAGCCATCTCATCTTCTCTTTCCCACCTGGCATGCAATTCCGCTAACAATCTAATATTTTCATCAATTCCAACTTGGGTAGCATTAGCGGCAGCAACAACATTGCTCACATTCACATCATTAGGAAACACTTTTAATTTCAGAAGTTCAACATCATGAGTAAGGCTATCAACTTTAGAAGCAAGAATATCAATTTTGCCTAACTTTTCCTCAACAGATTTGTTAAAAGCAGTTTGCTTACCGATGAAGTCCTTGAGCATTACCTCAAGCTCGGAGGGCGCGGCCCTAGTATTGTTGTAGGAATTACCATAAGAGTTACCATAACCATTACCATTGGTAGAAGGATATGGCCTATAATTTTTACTAGCAAAATTGTTCCTATAAGCATTGTTGTTAAAATTATTGTTTCTAATGAAATTCACGTCAACTTGCTCTTCTTGAGCAACCAGAGAGGCCAAAGGAACATTATTAGGATCAACATGAGTCCTATCATTAGCAAGCATAGCCATAATGGTATCAATCTTATCATTCAAGGAAGAGGTTTCCTCAAGAGAATTTACCTTCTTACCTTGTGGAGCTCTCTCGGTGTGCCATTCAGAATAATTTACCATCATGTTGTCGAGTAGCTTTGAGGCGGCGCCCAATGTAAGGGACATAAAAGTGCCTCCAGCAGCTGAATCAAGTAGGTTCCTTGAAGAAAAATTCAGTCCTGCATAAAAAGTTTGGATAATCATCCAAGTAGTCAGTCCATGAGTGGGGCAATTCTTTATCATAGATTTCATTCTTTCCCAAGCTTGAGCAACATGTTCATTATCAAACTGAGTAAACTTCATAATATTGCTATGCAACGATATAATCTTAGCAGGAGGATAGTATCTACCAATAAAAGCATCCTTACACTTAGCCCATGAATCAATACTATTCTTAGTCAAAGACAGCAACCAATTTTTAGCCTTTCCTCTCAAAGAAAAAGGAAACAACTTGAGCTTAATAATATCACTATCAACATCTTTATATTTCTGCATCTCACATAGCTCAACAAAATTGTTGAGATGAGCTGCAGCATCTTCAGTACTAGCACCAGAAAATTGTTCTTTCATAACAAGGTTCAATAAAGCAGGCTTAATCTCATAAAAAGTGGTAGCAGGAACAGGTGGTGCAATAGGAGTGCAAATAAAATCACTATTGTTTGTGCTAGCAAAGTCACACAACTTGGTGTTTTTAGGATTGGCCATTTCAGCAAAACGAAAGTAAACAAGTAAAAACAGCTACCAAGGATTCTAATTTTTTTGGGTTTTTGATATAAAAGCAATGCAGGTAAAATAAAATAAAGTAAAGCAAACAAATAACAAAGCAAAGAATGTGTGTGCGAAGAACTCCCCTCGCAGAAGTCTTCTCTCTTCCCCGGCAACGGCGCCAGAAAAGAGGCTGCTACTTGGTGGTGATGGCGTCAGAAAAGAGCTGATGCCTAGTTGATGTGGAAGCAGACGTCCTTGTGCGTGGTGCTTGACCAGCCCGTTGGGAACCCCAATAGGAAGGTATGATGAGTGTAGCAGCAAGTTTTCCCTCAGTTAAGAAACCAAGGTTTAATATCGATCAGGAGAAGAGAGGCGATGACGACTGAAGGTGATGCTTGCTAGCTTGCGACAGCAGCGGACAATTTATATGTGGCGCCTCGTCCAAGCTTTGCTTGCTAGCTGCAACGTGGAACCTGCACACACACAAACAAATACTTTGTTCCCAACTTGCGATGAGGTTGTCAATCTCACCGGTTTGCTTGAAACAAAGGTTATGAGCGTATCGAGTGGAAAACAATATAGTATGCGAGTAAAGTAAACAATGCGGGAAAAGTAAACAGGTGATTGCAATATGATTAAAATAGGACCGGGGTCCACAGTTCACTAGTGGTGTCTCTCCATAGATAAAATAACATGCTGGGTAAACAAATTACAGTTGGGCAATTGATAGAATAGAGCTAACGTGATATGTCAAGAAGATCACTATGAGATTTACTCTGGGCATTACAACAAAATACATAGACTGCCATCCAACTGCATCTATGACTAATAATCCACCCCCGGGGATATCATCCGAACACCCTAGAAGTATTAAGTTGCGAACAACAGATAATTGCATTAAGCAAAGTGTGTAATGTAAACAAAGCATATGCCCTTGAGCATATGAATGTTGTTTTCTCCCTAGTAGCAACAGCACATCTACCACCTTAGAGGTTTCTGTCACTCCCCCAGGTGAAATAGAGGCATGAACCCACTATCGAGCATAAATACCCCCTCTTGGAGTCACTAGCAACTACTCGGCCAAGATAGCTACTAACAACGGAGAGCATGCAAGATCATAAACAACATAGAGATAACAAAAGATATAATTCAGTACAGCAACTTAATCATAAACACCAATATTCATCGGATCCCAACAAACCAACATCATAGAATTACATAACGGTGATCTCAATCATGTGGGGCAGCTCATGAGATATAAACATGAAGCACATGGTGGAGAAGACAACCATCTAGCTACTACTATGGACCCATAGTCCAAGGTAGACTACTCACTCATCGCTCCAGAGGCAATCATGGCGATGAAGGAGACCTCCGGTGGCGATTCCCCTCTCCGGCAGGGTGCCGGGAAGAGCTTCTGGACCCTCCCGATCTTCGGGTCGACGGCGGCGGCGGATTGCGATGTATTCTGGAAAACTGATTGGGGGCTTAGGTTTTTCTCGTCGGGGGGTAAATATAGGCGAAGGGGCGATGTCAGGAGTGGAGCCACGCGGCCTCACACGGGGCTGGCGCGGCTAGGGGCCAGGCCGCGCCGCCCCTGTGTGTGGGGGCCACGTGGCCCCCCTCCGTCAGGTCTTCGGATGTTTGGGAGCTCCCCGGTGAAATATGACTTCAGGAACTTGTTTCATCCAATTCCGAGAATATTTCCTGTGTATCACTTCTGAAACACAAAAACAGCAGAAAACAGGAAACTGGCACTGTGGCACTTCGTTAATAGGTTAGTTCCGGAAAATGTATAAAAATGCCACTAAGTGTAACGAAACGATAGGCAAATGGTGTAAAACGAAGCATGGAGCATCAAAAATTATAGATACGTTTGAGACGTATCATGGATCCCGGTCCTATTTCCATCATATTGCTATCACCTGTTTACTTTACTCGTACTGTTTAGTTTACTCGTATACTCTATTGTTTTCCACTCGATACGCTCATAACCTTTGTTTCAAGCAAACCAGTGAGATTGACAACCTCATCGCAAGTTGGAAACAAAGTATTTGTTTGTGTGTGTGCAGGTTCCATAAACACCTCCAGTCGTCATTGTCTCTCCTCTCCTGATCGATAAACCTTGGTTTCTTAACTGAGGGAAAACTCGCCGCTACACTCATCATACCTTCCTCTTGGGGTTCCCAACGGGCTGGTTATTCACCACGCACAAGGACAGTCTGCTCCCACGTCAACTACACACCACCACACGCAGCAGCTAGTTTTCTGGCGCCGTTGCCGGGGAGGAGAGAAGACTTCTGCGAGGGGAGTTCTTCGCACACACATTCTTTACTTTGTTATTGTTTTGCTTTATTTATTTATTTTACCTGCATTGCTTTTATATCAAAAAACAAAAAAATTAGAATCCTTGGTAGTTGTTATTTCTTTACTTTAGTTTATCATGCTGTTCCCTAAGTTTGTTCTGGAGGACCTCTCAGTAGGTAGTGGTTCGATTATTGGCAAAAGTAACATTGAGGAGTTCTTTAATCACATTAGTATGCATGATGAAGATGAGGAAAAGTCTTGGGTTGAGCTTGCTCCTAGTATTGAAGTTGCTTCTGTTATATTAATTGACATGTTGGAAACTAGGTTTGCTAGTATTAATCCTTTTATGCAATATATGTTCCTTAAGCTTCATGAAATTGAGGATCCCGAAAAGAAAGCATTTATCTTGGAAACTTTGCGCCTAGAATTTAAGGATGTCGTTGTTGAAGCTAGGAAAGTTCTTAAACGTTTTAATAAACTCGGTTCACCTATAAAGGTTATTGATACTAATGATAAGGGGACCGAGATACCTATACCTTGCAAGCTTTTGGGATTGTGTGAAGCCTTCGAAAATAATTTTGCCTGAATCTGTTCTGAAAATCTTTTTGATGAAAATAGTGTGCCAAAGCATGATCACAAAGGGTCTTCTAAAACTTATGTGGATGAAATACAATGCCTTATTGATAAGACCTCTGCAGTTGATCTTGATGCTTCATCACTTGATGTTAATTGATTCGCAATTTTCTGCGCCTAGCTCAAAGGCGTTAAAGAAAAGCACTCTTGGAAGATAACCCAATGTTTTCTTTTCAGTACTTTTTCTTTTATTTGAGTCTTGGAAGTCATTACTACTGTAATGACCGCTCCTTATCTTGTTTATTTCGTTTTTGTGCCAAGAGAAGCCTCTAATTTGAGTGAGGTAAAGATTTGGGGATGTTGCTGTCCTAAAACTGTTTTCGGTGCTGCACCGTAAAAATTCGTAAAAATTCTCTATTTATCTTTTGGACCTGCGATTTCTTGTGCATATGCCCCAGGTTATATCCAAACTTTTCTTAGGTGAACACTTTTTTATTTGAGCAACATAAAATCCCTCAAAAATTCGACCTTTGTCAGCTGTTCAGTTTTGAGAGATTTCTGCCAATATTTGTGTTTGCCACTTTATCGCTTTCTTTTGAGTTCTTTTGATCATGAAACTTTTGGGGAGGTTGCTATAGTAGTATATGCTATATATGTGGTGGTTTTGACTTGAAACCTGAAGCAAATATAGGATTGATTATATGTTATGCTTGCACTAATGTTGCTAATAGAATTGTGTTTAGTTTTGTATGAAGGAAGTTTTCAAGTGTAGGGATTGGAGAATGATGAGATGAGTTGAAGAATGGATAAAAGCTCAAGCTTGGGGATGCCCATGCATCACCCCAAGAAATATCCAATAAGTACAAGCGTCAAAGCTTGGGGATGCCCCCGAGGCACCCCTTCTTCATCGGCAAAAATCAGGTCACCTTTCAAAACACTATATTTTTATTGCTTCATGCACTATGTGTTTTTCTTGGAGCGTCAGTTGTTTTAGTTTTCTTAGTTGGTTTAGTTTGTTTGTTTTCTGCAATAAATGGTTGGACCCCAACAAATTTTCCTTTGGAGAAGTTGCTTGTTTTCATTTGCAAAGAACGCTCAGTTTTTCACTCTTATCGTTCATCGAGTGTTTTTGTTTTTCTGCTACTGCTTTTGGTTTTCATTTTCGCCTTGATTCATGTTCAGATCTTGTCATATATTTTCATCAAGGTGTATTTTTGCCTCTGATCTTTATTGGTTTTCATCAAAAGAGGTGTTTATAAAAATTTCAAATGGTGTTGGAAAAGAGAAAAAGCTTTGTGCAAAATAGTGGTACAAGAAGGAGCTTGTGTAGACTGCGGCTTAGGCTTTTTCATGTCATGCTTGATGTCTTTTTGATAGTATGCTTAGTGGTTTTGCTGTAGCATGACTTGTTTCAAATAACTGAGATTGCTTAAGGAGCCTTTGAAAAAATCATGCATTGTTTTTATTGTATGGAAGCATTATTTTGGTTTTCTCCTTGATGCTTTATTTGGGTTGACTTGGCGCATGCTCACACATGTTAGACTCTTACAAAGTCGCCAATAGCCTTCATGATCATTTATTTTTTGACTTTTGATGCCATCTTATGCTTCTTTTAATGTCGCTTTGTCGCTTTGCATGATTATGGCCATTATTGCTCTCTTAGTTAGTCGCTCCCAGTCTTTTGCTAGCCCTCGCCTTGTACTGAGTATGTGCTCTACTCGTGCATCCAACTCCTAAAAGCCAAAGTTTTCCAAAGTGTCCACCATACATACCTACTAGCAATTTGCTATTCCAAGTAAATTTGACTTGCTTTTATTTTCTCTTCAAATTAAACTCTTACCAGTGTTATGCGAAATTCGGTTAGTAAAGCTCTCACGAACCGGAAGGCACACTTTACTTTTTCCTATTCTTAAAAATTTGACATTGTGGTCTCTTATGTTGAGTTGTTCTGCTTGCAAGTTGTAAGTTGGATTCTAGCCCATCCATGCTGTCATGGGGCAAGCTTTCAACATTGCACTGCTTTTTGAGTTGATATCATGATCTTTGTTTATGGATGCCCGCGGTATGAAATGAATTGGGAATCTTGTAGGGATCATGGAGTTTGTATATGTGTTAGGGAAACACCGGGCCGCCAATCTAAGCCATGCATAATTCATGGTGGAAATTTGCAGCATACCCATGGTGAACATTCGACGACGCATCTCACAATAAAAAGCTAAACAAAAGGCAAATAAAAGAGATGTCGAGATGTTCATTGTCTGCTTGTCCTGTCATTTTGGTGTGGGCTTGTTCCATGTCATCGGGCACGGAGGTACCCCATTGGCGGTTCTCAATGATATGCATATACTTACAATGACAAGAGCCTTGCTTGGGACTCTAAGTAAAGTAGCATGAGGTTTGGGTACTCGTATTCACGGGGCACGAGGTTTTCAACTTATGATTTGTCAAGCATATGCATCATAATTGTTCTCGCATTAACTTTAACCATTCAAGATGCTTATGATGGGGGCAATGAGAGCTCAAAGCCGGTAAGTACCATAATTTTTGAAGGTTATAAAACTTGCAATCACTGCTTCCCTCTGCGAAGGGCCTTTCTTCTACTTTTATGTTGAGTCACCACCTTCTTTCTTTATGCACCATTAAGAGAGCATAGTTGTCATTCTTAGTGTGATATGCATTGTCCCAAAGTTCATTGATTGACTCATATTGTTGGTTTCACTTGTTCTTAAATTATTTGTATCTAGTCGCCCTCTTAAACTTGAAGGTGTCCTATGCATTTATATTTTGCTCTCTTTGAAGGACAAGCTGAAAACCTTTTGTATGTTTTTCCTTATGATTTGAACACACGTTTGACTTTCATTATTTTATTATCATGATCTTTTGTTTGTGTTCATTTGCATGTTTACAACATGGTTGCTAAGTTCTTATTATCATGATTATATCTTCATGCCCATGTTTTAAGTTCTATTGATCCCAGCTCACCAATGCATACATATATGATTAAGATTGTGTAGGAGCATGTCACCTCAAAAATTATTCTTTTGTTATCACTTACCTACTTGAGGACGAGCAGGAGTTAAGCTTGGGGATGCTTGATACGTCTCAAACGTATCTATAATTTTTTATGCTCCATGCTTGTTTTTACACCATTTGCCTATTGTTTCGTTACACTTAGTGGCATTTTTATGCATTTTCCGGAACTAACCTATTAACGAAGTGCCACAGTGCCAGTTTCCTGTTTTCTGCTGTTTTTGTGTTTCAGAAGTGATACACAGGAAATATTCTCGGAATTGGACGAAACAAGTTCCTGAAGTCTTATTTTACCCGGAATCTTCCAGAGATCCAAAGGAGAGTAGGAGGTGGAGGACCAGGGGCCCACACACAGGGGCGGCGCGGCCAGCCCCTGGCCCGCGCCACCCCCGTGTGAGGGCGCCTGGCCCCTCCTCTGACGACGCCCCTTCGCCTATAAATACCCCCCGACGAGAAAAACCTAAGGGCCCGATCAGTTTTCCAGAACACATCGCGATACGCCGCCGCCGTCGACCCGAAGATCGGGAGGGTCCAGAAGCTCTTCCCGGCACCCTGCCGGAGAGGGGAATCGCCACCGGAGGTCTTCTTCATCGCCATGCTTGCCTCCGGAGCGATGAGTGAGTAGTATACCTTGGACTATGGGTCCATAGCAGTAGCTAGATGGTTGTCTTCTCCACCATGTGCTTCATGTTTAGATCTCATGAGCTGCCATACATGATTGAGATCACCGTTATGTAATTCTACATGTTTGGTTTGTTCGGATCCGATGAATATTGGTGTTTATGATTAAGTTGCTGTACTGAATTATATCTTTTGTTATCTCTATATTGTTTATGATCTTGCATGCTCTCCGTTGTTAGTAGCTATCTTGGCCGAGTAGTTGCTAGTGACTCCAAGAGGGGGTATTTATGCTCGATAGTGGGTTCATGCCTCTATTTCACCTGGGGGAGTGACAGAAACCTCTAAGGTGGTAGATGTGCTGTTGCTACTAGGGAGAAAACAACATTCATATGCTCAAGGGCATATGCTTCGTTTACATTACACACTTTGCTTAATGCAATTATCTGTTATTCGCAATTTAATACTTCTAGGGTGTTCGGATTGATATCCCAGGGAGTGGATTATTAGTCATAGATGCAGTTGGATGGCGGTCTATGTATTTTGTTGTAATGCCCAGAGTAAATCTCATAGTGATCTTCTTGACATATCACGTTATCTCTATTCTATCAATTGCCCAACTGTAATTTGTTTACCCAGCATGTGTTATTTTATCTATGGAGAGACACCACTAGTGAACTGTGGATCCCGGTCCTATTTCCATCATATTGCTATCTCCTGTTTAATTTACTCGTACTGTTTACTTTACTCGTATACTCTATTGTTTTTCACTTGATACGCTCATAACCTTTATTTCAAGCAAACCGGTGAGATTGACAACCTCATCGCAAGTTGAGAACAAAGTATTTGTTTGTGTGTGTGCAGGTTCCACAAACACCTTCAGTCGTCATTGTCTCTCCTCTCCTGATCGATAAACCTTGGTTTCTTAACTGAGGGAAAACTCGCCGCTACACTCATCATACCTTCCTCTTGGGGTTCCCAACGGGCTGGTTATTCACCACGCACAAGGACAGTCTGCACCCACGTCAACTACACACCACCACACGCAGCACCCTACATGATTGAGATCACCGTTATGTAATTCTACATGTTTGGTTTATTGGGATCCGATGAATATTGGTGTTTATGATTGAGTTACTGTACTGAATATTATCTTATGTTATCTCTATGTTGTTTATAATCTTGCATGCTCTCCGTTGTTAGTAGCTATCTTGGCCGAGTAGTTGCTAGTGACAAGGTTTCGGTTTTCGGTTTACGATTTTTACCGGACCTGGGCGAAATGGGCGAAATTCGAAATTTCGGATGAATTTCAGCAAATTCCGGACGAAAAGCACAAACCAAAATTTGAAATTTGGACCAAAAAATGCCCGAAATTTGAACGAAAAATGGCCGAAATTTAAACAAATTTTGAAATTCAGCAGAACAAAAGTATATCACAGAAACATATTTAACTGCAGGGTATTCATGGCAGACGAAATGCAACAAAAATATCGCAGAATAACCAGTGGATACCTTTGTAGAATTATATGACACCAGAATGAAAAAAGCAAGTGACCAACAATGATAGTCCCTAGATTGATAGACAATCCAGAATAATAGTCTAGATAAACATAATTCAATACATCACAAGTAGTCCAAATTAGTTGTTCAAACTTCCAGGCCCAGAAGTTAACATTGCATGCAGTCCACAAAATAACACTCAAGGTTCACATAAAACCAACAGGCAATCATGAAGAGATCTTGCTGCTTAAACCACCCTCATTCCATCAGCAATGCAATCTCTTATGCTCCAGCCGAGACTTCTACAAATGTAAAAGGAACAAGAATATATTAGGTACATCTCTATTCCAACCTTGTAAAAAACACTGGATGTTACCGAGAAAATGACAGGAGGATAAAAATCAAATATGAATACTGCTGGGAATATTTAAAGTGATAAAATCTCTTTTGGGGCTCTCACAGGGTAAAGCCTTACATGCTCTGATGCTAGAAAGCCACATGCAAACATAATAAATCACATATAACAAAAGGATCTATAGTTCTACATAGAATGTGCTGATGGTGCGAGATGGTTATAACTAGACTCACATAACAAGGCCGTGGATCAAGAACACTTCCCACTGCATCCAAGTTGTTTTCTATAGAAATGTGAACTCACAAAATGCACTAGAATCAAACCAATCAAGAAATAAATAGCTCCAGGCCCATAAAAAAAGAACATAAGCTACAGTAGTATTACATCAATAGGTAGTGTAGTAATAAGTTGGAAGTTATATGATCTGCGAATTTCCTGCATAACCCGGTATGGGAAGATTATAAGCTTAACCCAAGAAAAATTGAACAAGTTGGCACACTGCCGCTGCACAGAGCAAAGTTGGCATATCTAACACTACGTCTTATGCTTTTTATATCAAACACCATAGGTCAGCAACACATGTTTGGCAATATACTACAAGGAATATATATATAGGATTAGGTAGAATATTAATTTTTGATGCAAGCTTGTAAATTGTCTACTCTTCCAACAACTTCTGTGTATGAGATGGTATTCACAAAATAGATACTACTAGATGACAGAAATCAGGAATTTACCTTAGTAGTAAAGGCTGTCGACATCTTTGACCTTCTTGGCTTGCCTAGTCCTTCCGGATCTCCGGTTCATCAAATTTCCATCACTTGTTATCTCAATGTTGTTATGAACTTGGTTTGGTCCATTCTTTTCACCTTGACTTGGATCTTCTCCATCAGATTCACTTGCATCATCACCTTGGCCATCGTCGTCATCATCCTCCTCAAGGTCAATGTGCTCAATCTCTTCATCCTCATCCCCAGAATCAATATACTCATCCTCATCTTCTTCCACTACCCTCTTCCTTTTTCTGCTACTGTCATTCCTTCCAAGACGAGAGGATGTCTTTCTTGAGTTAAGGGAACGAATTTTCTCGAACACAGCAGTAGCTGCCTCTGCTCCATCCTTGATTATATGTTCCTCATCCTCATTAAGCCACTCCATCATTGGATTTGCTTCATCGAACATAGTTGTATCCATCATCATTGCACATGGATCAACTTCTTTCTCTTTAGCCTTCTCTCTCACCGGGTCTTGGTCTTCCTCAGCACGTATCTTCAATGAAAAAATTCATAAATTAAAACAAAGCACATAGATTTGTGGAAGAACATCCGAGCATTGCAGTACACCATGAAGTTTATGATACTCATGCCAGTAGGTCCAGTCCACGAGTCGCACATCACAGTTACTCCATAGTTCTTCCAATCTTGTTTAAACAGCTGCAGCCAATCTAAAGCTTCATCATAGTTCTTGTCTAAATACATCCCATCAATCTCCTTAGCAGTTGGGATAGGAGTTGGGCCAAGCTGTTGAGTGATCTTCATTGCAGCTCGAAAGTATGGGCAATCAGCTTTGAATCCAGCAATATCATTTGCTTGAAAAAACTTTGCCCAAGCTTGGCCAAGCAAATCCCTTGACTCAGGATCCATGGCAGTGGTAATCTTGGGCTGTGTTGACACTTTGTTCCTCGATAACTCCTTGTCAAAGTAGGCTGTGATACTCTTCTTTCCTAGGGAAACCCGGACACCACCACCACTCCCCCGCCTCCTCTCAATAGCACGAGAGAGATTTCTGTCCTTAAGTGACTCCCGTAGGGACATCTGAATTTCTTCATCAGCATCATCTTCAATGTTGATCACCCCTTGCCTGCGATACATCTCATCTATGATCTCTCTTTCCAATCTAAACTTGCGTGTTTCCTTCTCCCTCTTCCTCTGAATAGTCTCCCTTCGAGCATCCTTCATTGCATTGCGAATGTTCCTTGGAACATTTGGGCACTCTCTCACATTTCCTGTTATACCACCAAGGTGCTCCTTGAAACGGGTTGCCCCTCCACCACTGCTCCTTAGTTTGCAATACCGACAATGAAATCCTCCCTTATACGGAGGTCCATGGTTCCAAACATGATTGATATCATTGTTTATAAGTCCTACATTCAAATACAAGCACAATGTTACCAATAAAAATTAGAAGGTTATCAATGGAAATTGCAGAGTTAAGAATAAGTAAAAAAACAGAATTAACTTGATACCAGTAAAAGACACAAGTCAATTATCATCAAATGGAAATGACAAAATTATATAAGCATCAGTCCACTATAAATGCACCATGTGTGCACATCAGATTTTACACAAGCTAACTACGCCAACTAGAACTAAACTTGTAAATGCAAATGAAGCTAAGCTAGGATAGTATTAACCTTTCCAGGCTGCCTCCTTCGTTCCTGAATCATTCCTTGTCACAAAACCTTCTTCATCATTATGGTTGTCGCTTGCCCACCTAGCATCATCATCTCTCGCCCTATATTGACAGGCCCCTATAAAATACAATGTTAAATATCATCAAGTAAAATTATCTAGATAAACATATGCATCAAATACAATGTTACAATGATAAATATCATCAAGTAAAATTATCTAGATAAACATATGCATCAAATAAAATGTTAAATTTCATCAAGTAAAATTATCAACTACTCTTTTATGACACGCATGAGTGCTGTTTAAAGCTTCCGGCTAGAAGAGGTAAAATATAATCGCTCGCAGCGCGACCAACAAAAGCACTGAAATTTTGACAGCATCCTCTACTTTTCTATAATGGAGCTGGTCAAAATCATTTTCCCAGTTTATTTGGGATTATGATGACAAGCAGATGCAATATGGTCTGTATTATGGAAGTTGGCTTTTACAGTTCTCCAGGGAAACTTTATTAGCCTCCACTACTGTTGGCATAAAAACATATACAAACAATACGATGCTGAAAATTAAAAGAAAGATTCAAAATTGGCAATTCAAAAAAAGTGAATATAGTTATGCAGGAACATAAACATATGCATACTAGTATACTGATACATTTATAGAGCAGCTATACTAGTATATATTCAGGCTTTCTGGGCATATTCAACAACAAAACAACAAACGATGATATACAGTTCTATAAGAATAGTGAAGGATGAATCATTTTTACAGCAGGCTATACTACTCATTACGTTGAATCATTTGCAAGATGCAACGGCGCACATACTTATCCCAATTCCCAGTATACAGTTCAAAGGAGCACTCTAATTCAAATTAGCAAGAATAACTCAGTTTGGCTCACCTTGCCCAGAACGTGCAGCTCCAATGCCGCCTGCGTCTTGCGATGTGCCACTCCCTGAGCCCAGCTCCATGCCGTGGTCCATGGATGGAAGGAGGGGAACGAGTAGAAGGATGGGCCGATGGGGATTGGGGAGCAGAGATCGAGAGGATGGGATGGGCAGAGGCGGCGCTGCCCCGCCTCCCTCGCTAGGTTGCCTGCAAGCCGCCGCACACGACAGAGAGTAGAGGGGAAAATGAAAATTAGGGTTTGGGGAAGCACGGTTCAAGTTTTTATACTTCAGGGGGTTATCTCTGGGCTATTCTAGACCATGGGCCGGGCTGGAAATTTAAAAAGGGCCGAATTTTTTTGGCCGGTTTGTACAGATACCGGGCCCAACCGAAATGGGCGAATTTCGGACGAAATTCATTTTTTTCGGGCGAAATTCAAAACTCTGGCTAGTGACTCCAAGATGGGTACTTATACTCGATAGTGGGTTCATGCCTCTATTTAACCTGGGGGAGTGACAGAAACCTCTAAGGTTGTAGATGTGCTGTTGCTACTAGAGAGAAAACAATATTCATATGCTCAAGGGCATATGCTTTATTTACATTACACACTTTGCTTAATGCAATTATCTGTTGTTCGCAACTTAATACTCATGGGGTATTCGGATTGATATTCCCGGGAGTGGATTATTAGTCATAGATGCAGTTGGATGGCGATCTATGTATTTTATTGTAATGCCCAGAGTAAATCTCATAGTGATCTTCTTGACATATCACGTTTATCTTTATTCTATCAATTGCCTAACTGTAATTTATTTACCCAGCATGTGTTATTTATCTATGGAGAGACACCACTAGTGAACTGTGGACTCCGGTCCTATTTTCATCATATTGCTATCACCTGTTTACTTTACTCGCACTGTTTACTTTACTCGCACTATTTACTTTACTCACATACTTTACTATTTTTCACTCGATACGCTCATAACCTTTGTTTCAAGCAAACCGGTGAGATTGACAACCTCATCGTAAGTTGGGAACAAAGTACTTAGTTGTGTTGTGTGCAGGTTTCACGTTGCTTCTGGCCGAAGATGAGTCAATAAGTATCGTTAAACGGCGCCCTTGTTGGAGTGTTACTAAGCCAGTCCGCATCACCTTCAGTCGTCATTGTCTGCTCTTCTCCTGATCGACAAACCTTGGTTTCTTAATTGAGGGAAAATCTTGCTGCTGTATTCATCACACCTTCCTCTTGGGGTTCCCAACGGGCTGGACTTTCAACTAGGCACCAACTCTTTTCTGGCGCCATCATCCCAGCAATCAAAAAGGTACAAGGAAGATGAAGGCGAGACGATGTGAATCATGGCGTTGCTTGCCTGCTCCTCAAATTTGCTCCCATCGGTGCTCCCCGCAATGTTTAACTCATCCAACACTTCCCTTCTTTCGCTGTCCAACCACCCTCCCCACTCGAGAGAAAACCAAGAAACAACTAAAAATCAATTGTTCTTTTTTCCGTTTTAACTTAATCAACATAAACAGAAACAACTCAAAAATCGATCGCTTTTTTCTCTCTCCAGTCAACAAAGCAAAGACGATCGTTGTACCGCAACATCGTCGGGGCCATCTGCATGGTAGCTTCATCTTCTACTCTTCTGAACAAGTACACCATTTAGATCTCATGCATAAACAGAAAATCACATATTCTATCCTACAATGCATACATCCAAGTTTTCTTTATCTCTGAATTAATTGTTTACTCCACATTCTGCAAAACAAAGCATGGTAAGCAACTAAGCATACATGGTAAATTCATGAGAGTACAGAGTAGGCGCGATACGAAGTGGGCCCGATAGAGCGATAGCACAATCTGGTCATGGGCTCATGGCACACCGCACACTGCACACCGTGACCGCCACTGCTGCTATTCCAGTCGTGGAACCATGAACAGAGGCCGTAGTTCAGATTGCATTCCCGCTGCGAGCCATGCATGCACAAAACTAATTTTCTAAAGTAACAATGCCGAACAGTATGAAGAAATATGAGTGCCATACCGCAACTAACGAGTGCCTTTGGTCGATTCATCGCGCCAGGAGGTGCCCATAGAGGAGAGGACGCGCCTCTACCAACCAATTGGAGAAGATGAAGACTGGACTGACGACATCGACAACGCCTATCCATGGATGTGTTGGAGTTGGCTGTAGCCTGTAGGTGCAGACCATGTCTGCCTCGAGCTACTCCAGTTCCCCTCGTTCTCATCCCCTGTGATCCTAGGCGAACCTATTTTTAGGAGAAGGCCATCAGCATGCAGTAGGAATAGAAGGAAGAAATTAATTACATCTCATCAATTGCGTATGAGATTCCTAATTTTTAGGTTGTGCGGTCATTATTATAAAAACTTACCTTTTATTTCTAGTGAAAATTCTAACATTAGATATGGATCGACAGTTGAGATGCCTCATGCGTTTTGACATGATTGACTCTTTAATTAGTGGGTGGGATTGAGTTTTGTGTGAGGGGTAATTTCGAAAATCAAATGATGTATAGCAAACGTGCCTTCACCAACTCGAAACTAATAGTAAAGATTTGTAGTGAAAACTCTGACATCAGATATGGATCGACGGTTGAGATGCCTCATGCATTTTGATGTGATTGACTCCTTAATTAGTGGGTGGGATTGAGTTTTGTGTGAGGGGTAATTTCAGAAATTAAATGATCTATACTACTTATAAAAGAGCAAACTTGAATTATTCTAGATCTACCAAACTTTTGCGTACACGGAACACTCAGCACCGTTAGATGATTCCTATTTAGTAAGGTCTACGGTGGAGATTTATTTGTTCTGCGGAGCAGACGATGCTCCCCCAGAATTTAATCCCTCCAGGTCCCGTTAACGCCCGCTAATTTCTCTCACATCAATGCTTTGTGCTGGGGGTCCGGTTCGTTGCCTTCTCCTTTTGTTCCGAGAAAAGCGTCAATCGACATCTCACGCCCCCTAGCGCCGCCGTGGCTTCTCCCCTCAACCCTCGCGCAACGCCGGACGATGCGTCGTCCTCACGTCCTATGAATCTCTTGGCCCCATTCCGGCCAGCACCTTGGTCGTCTCCCATCTCATTTTCCTCCGCGTGGGCGGAGGCTTTCAGGTGGCGCGCCGGCGGGGACCTATGGGCACGACGGCTTGAGGCTGAGGGCGAGCAGGGCAGTGGTATCCCGAGGGCAGGCGCTGCCGACGGCCTGAGGCTGAGGGCGAGCGGGGCAGTGGTGTCCCAGGGCAGGCGCTGCTGGGGGATGAACAACGCACAACCGCTTGAGGTCGTACGGCAATAAGAAATTGTTTGGGAATCAGCTGGACAATAAGAAATTCACTCACGTATTTCTTTATGTTGCCCCTTTTGTACTTCCACCAATTTCTAGATACTAAAGACTGATTTGTCGCATGGAATGGTTATTTTATTCCATTGTGATTTTCTTGCAGTTTGCCGTACCAGAAATAGATAAGAGCCTGGTGATTTTTCCTTACGGTGGTTTGTATAGTTAGTGGCGGCTTCATGAGGTGAGATTCTGCCATAACATTGGTGTTCACATCTGATTATGTTACCTCCAAACGTATTAGGTTACAACATCTCAGTGGGAAACTATTTTTGGTTGTTGATTGCCATGTGAAAGGGTGACTGCTTAGACTGCAGATTGTACAATCATCATATATATCAGGCATATTGGTGCCTCTAAAAGGTTACAGAAGTTTCGGTTTGTGCATCCTTCCATTCTAGAGGAAAGAAACTTCTAAGAGCTTTATGTCCTTGGTTTGCACTTTATACTCACATCTTTCTTAATTTGTGTTATTTTACTCAGTCGCGATTCAGATATACATAGTGTGATGCTCACTCTCCCATGGTACAATGATGCAGGTTGCTAAAAGGATTGCAATCGAGATGAAGGGATAATTGAACCACTGTTCTTCATGCTCACAGCTGTCTAATTCTTATCATTTTTATACTGAACCACTGTTTTTTTTATGCAGGTTGCTGAGAGGATCGCACTCAGGGTGAATGGATAACTGGAACTGATTTTCATTAAGATCAAGGTCTACTGTGCTACTAGAGGATGTATTGTTCAGTTGTTTTTGTGCCCTAATAATGATGGGTGCTACCATACATAACAAAATCGTGGAGGTATGTGCCCCTGGAAATATCCTTTGGTTTAAATGTTCTTTCTAAGAAAAAATGGCTATGGATTAGTATTCAGCTGTGTCATTTGGATCATTATTATGAAAGAAGTTTGTACAAATGCTTACAAAGCCCAATCGAGGTTATCCTGTCATGAGTTATTGGGCTGCCTTTTTAGGAAGCACTCTCTTGACAAATGTGTTATGATTTCTTGAGTCCTGTGTTAATATGATCGTAATGTGTATTTTTCTGAATATCAGCAAAGCACGCATTGTGCGTGCAAAAGTAATTTGAAGTTAGAGGAGACTAAATGAATTCATTTGTTTGCTTCTCAAATTACTGTGCATACTTTTATAGGATATTGAGCGGAAGGTCCTGTATTTGACTATTTGTGGCTATCATGAGGCAGAGCTATCTGAACGCTCAAAATCTAAATCTTTGCTGACTACATTCACACTGCTCACTAGGATATGTGGCTCTGCTGACTACATAGGTCCTACATATTCCTTCAATAAATATTTTACAGCATGGAATGATCCTTATTCATGGTCGTAGAGCACTAAAGGGACCTCTCCATAGGATCTTTGAGTCCTTTCTATGTGCTGATCCATATTCTTGGTCGTAAAGCACTTCAGGGACCTCTCTCCAGAGGATCTTTGGGTCCTTTCTTTGTGTTATCTTTCAGTTATCAATCGGCTTTAGGTATCATTCACTATATTCTTGAACATGGTAATATTTCAGCTAATCTATTTGTTTTATCGTGACACATTTTATCTGGAGCCATTCAGTTGCTTTGCCGAGGTTAGCGGCGAGTTTGTCCATGACAACCATTAGCAAGTCCAAGATATCTACATGTTCCACCCGACGAGGAACCAAATGAGCCTTGCGATGATTGGTTTAAACCCTTGTGTTGATTTTGTACAAACCATGTAAAGTACATGTTTTTCCTTATTTGTAAACACTTTGCACATGGTCGTTTTATGTCAGTGTTGTACAATGCGTATGTAGGTTGGTAATGAACCGAGGAAAAGATATTTTGCCCATATTTTAAAGTATGATGAGGGCAAAGATAAATAAAAGATTTATACAATTGAACCATAAATTCTTGGTGTCGTGAAGAAGTGGACATTAATCTGAATATAAGGTCGAGAATGTTGCTTAGTCGATGATTTTTTTTACTTAGCTTCAAATTAGGATGAAATTGTCAATTTTTGGAACTAAATATATAATTTTCTACTTTGTGAATTCTAAATGGGTCGTGCATTGCACGTACATGCTTACTAGTGTATAGCAAAAGTGCCTTCACCAACTCGAAACCAATAGTAAAGATTATAAAATACGTGCATTGCATATGCACAATTTTTTTTTAGAAAAACATGCACAAATTTTTTTTTTTTGAAATAAGAAAAACATGCACAATTAGTATAGATATAGATTGATGAATATCGTGCCTGGTTAAAAAAAAGGAAAATGAAGCAATGGTTGCTGGAAGATAGGTTGCTCGAAAGCTAGGCCCAAAAAGTTGTAACTAAAGGCTGGGCTCCAAATCAGCCCATCACCGGGTTTAGCTCAGGTATTTAATGCGTTTGCTTGTCGTCCCCCTCCCGGCCTCACCAAATCGGACCGGATCCCCAGTGAAAGAAGGAAAGAGCAAATCCCTAACCCTAGGTCGATGATGGCGGCGGAGGGGGAGGGGGAGGGGGAGTGGATGATGTCGGCGGAAGGGGAGGGCGATGGGGAAGGGTTGATGATGGCGGCGGAGGGGGAGGGGAAGGGGAAATGGAACTGCTCCGTGCGCGATTGCGCGTGCTACTGGCGTACTTTCAGCTGGCTCCGGGCCCCTCGCGTCGCCCCCGGGATGGACTACGCCTGCATCCCCGACGCCGCCGACCACGGCCGCACCTTGTCACTGCTCGTCGGAGTCATGGACGGCGCCGTCCTACGGCTGAAACGCCTCCGCGTGGCATCATCCGGGCGGATCCTCGGCCGGAGCGACGACGCGCTCGACTTCTTCCACGACATCGACATGCCGACTGGGCGCGGGTGGTTCAGCGCCAGCGCCGCCCTGGCTCCCGACAGCCACTCGCTCTGGGTCCTGCACCAGGCCTCCGAACAGAATCCTCAAGCCCTGCAGCTAACTCTGCAGCCACAACATACCAGCACCGAGGAGCTGCATCTGCCGGAGATTGAACTGGTCAGCAGTCGTTGCATATCCATCTCCGCCGGTGGCCACTTATGGGCTCTGTCTGCCATCGTGGAACAAGACGTCAAGTTCAGCGTCCTCATGCGACGCCTCGTCCCCGGGGTCGGATGGCAGCAGGTCGGCAGCGCCTTCACGGGCCCATACATACACGACGAGTCCCCGCTCTGGGGCCGCTGGTTCCTCCAGGGCTACGTCGTGCTCCCCGACGCTGCGCTGATCCTCGTATCCTTCAAACAAAAAGGCCTCTTTTTAACCTTTGCCCCCGACTCAGGTGACTGGACAGTGGTGCCCGTCGACGCAACACGATTGCGAGACTACGTCCCTATCAGCGGCCGCGGTGTGTACATTGAGGAAGACCAAGCCATCTGCATGCTCGGCCACAACACCATTTACGCCTACAAGCTCAGCTACTACCAGGATGAGCAGGGGAGGCAGCAGCTCAGGCAGCTGGATCCGCCCATCACAATTGATGCTGTCTGTCCTTTCAATTCCTGCAAAGGGTATGGCTTCCTCACACGTCTCAAAGATCGGCTCATGTGCTCCGTCTGGATCAGCCTGGCGTGGCGTGAGCCATGCCTGTGTGGCAACCTACATGCCATCGTCACTACCTTCCACCTCCACGACCTGGCTGAGGGAGGAATAGTAGTGCTGCATTCCTCTTTCCGCCGGGTAGACATGTTGCCCAATCCAGCAGACCAGGAATTCTGCTTTCTAGTGTGAGCATACTATCTAGTGTTTCCACAGATTTGAGCATTTATTTGGTCGCCTTGCCTTTTTTCTGTCAACTAATCATCGATCAATTAGGGAGTATGAGGACAAGGACTCTCCGGTGCTGCTCCAACACGAAGGGCAGGAGGATCTAACCAGTTCCCAGCACATCAACAACCCCTCCAAGATGCTTGATTGTTGCAGGTCTTGTTTTATCGAATTTAGCTTCATGTTTTTTTTTTGCGGGGGAATTTAGCTTCATGTTTGATCTTATAGAGAGGACAAGTGCTCACTATCTATTTTTGTACCCCTATGGACATCTAGTTGTTGTGGCAACAAGTGCTGAATCCTTGATCTACTAGAAAAATAAGTCTTTACATCAATACCCTGTTACATTGGTCGTATTTTTACTTGGGTATTGAACAACATGTCTGTCTGCTCCACAATTTAACTGCTGCTAGCATTTTGCTTCTTCAGATTGAGTTCAGACCAGTCCCATTTGTTGTCTGGTTCCCTTTTGCAAATTTGTCCATATCTACAGCAGTATGCCCTTCTGGTTCAGTATTCTTTTAGGATTTTTTTATAGAGCTTATTTGGGTTGAAGACCCTTGGACCATGTTTGCAGTTGAAAAGTGTAGTTAACATTGGTTTATTACGACTGTTTGCACTCTGCTATGGTTTTTATGACTGTTTTGTAATGCCATGAACTGTTTATTTGAAAAGAGCTAATTACACTGGAGGTCCTACAACTTGCACACTATGTGATGGTTTAGTCCTAATTCTCAAAGATGGTAAATAGTAGTCCTACAACTTGCAATCATGTGAAGATTTGGTCCTCAATTAACCAGAAGGTGACATGTGGCGTTATAGTTTTTGCAGAAATACCCCTAAATTTTTTTATCCAGCATATTTGATCTTGGTACCACCTTACTTGTGGGTCCTACCTGTCAGACACTGACCCCGAAGCAAATAAAATATAATTGGTGGTGAGGAGGAATCAAACTCGCGATCAAAATAACACTGTAGCGCGCTTGCAGCCACTAGACTATGCTTCAACCTGTGTTAGTTATAAAGACGTCTATTTATTTTACCCCGTCCCACAGGCCATAGGAAAGAAATATGAGACGAAACAAATAAAACTCATGTACACGAGCGTGTCAAAATAAAAAACATGTACATGTCATACCTGAACGTGTCAACAAAAAATTATGCAAGTAAGGGGTACTTGTATCACATTAGCATGTAATAAAAAACATGTGCATGTACATATTATGTACCTAAACAGGTAAAATAATAATTATGCATGCCTAACTGAGTTAAATATTTCAGCATCTTTGGTACATCAAAGGAAAGAAAACTTAACACACTAGCTAGCTATTTGGACACAAGGTATGTCCTTGAAAAAAAAGTCAGTTCAAACTTCAAAGGAATAAAAATAACTACACGCTAGCAAGCTATAATAGGCGAATTACGTCAACCGAAAAATGAAAATATCACAACGGTTTGTATCCGCATATCTTGAAAACAAATTTTTTTGAGCCAATAGTACAACACATGGAGATCACAAGAAAGAGTGTTCAAGACATTCAGGTAAAAATAGAGTGTCCAAGTCGTGTGTTGGTAGGACTCTTCAAGACTGACAGGTTCTTTAATTGACTCCAATTTCATAGTTAGTTATAAAGCTATATTGCATGGTTATACTTCAACCAATCAATTTTCTAGATGAGGCTGATTAAACTTTAAAAGTGGTTTGGTATAGGAAAAAAATCTTATAGTGGATCTCCAGATATTGGTTTGGTATTGTACATCTTCATAATTTTGTAAATATACTAGATAAAACTTTGAAAACATTGACTTGTTGACTAAATTTATATGCCATGTATTTTGACAAAAGAGGGTGTGCAATTACATAAATTCAACATGCCTGGTATGCATATTATTTAGACATATTCAAATATTGCCCTCACACTGCGAGGGTCACCGTGCTAGTTTTAAGTAATATTGATGCGGGAATAAACCATATTTTCATTCTAACCAACTAAGTGTTATCCAAATGCGAAAAAACAACAAAAAAAAGCTAAAAAAATGTATAATAGCATTACGTTCTCAAATACAACATAAGTCATTGCTTGATCTAGTGGCTACGTCGTGCTGCCAGCGACCTCTACATCGGGAGTTCCATCACTTGTCCCAGCAAATTGATTTTTATTTGTTTCGTCGAGCACTTTTCTTTCCAACTGTTGCTTATAAAGAAGAAAAACGTCCTGCACTGATATGCAAAACATTACATGTTGTAGTGGTTAGTGCTTGTTGTGAGCATCAGGTGGTGAGTTCGAATCCTTATCCCCATAATTAAATTTTATTTGCTTCATCAGTGCCTGACAGGTCGGACCCGCAAGTAATGTGGCGCGAAGGTCAAATATGTTGGATAAAAATATTAGGGGTATTTTTGCAAAAACTATAACGCCACATGTCAGTTTTTGGTTGATTGAGGACCAAATCTTCACATGATTGTAAATTGTAGGACTACTATTTTACCATCTTTGAAAATTAGGACTAAACCATCACATAGTGTGCAAGTTGTAGGATCTCTGGTGTAATTAGCTCATTTGAAAACAGTTATTGACAGATTTCTGGGGGCACCATGCAAAAGTGTAGTTAACATTGGTTTATTACGACTGTTTGCACTCTGCTATGATTTTTATGACTGTTTTGTACTGCCATGAACTGTTTATTTGAAAACAGTTATTGACAGATTTCTGGGGGCACCATGCAAAAGTGTAATCAAAAGATCAGTAATTACGCAGACACTTAATAACAGTGTCTTGCTTGATCCGAATTGGGCTTCATGTTTAACCTGGCTTACATCTAGTAAATTCCTCTTGGTGAGTGCATGACACATTTTCTTTCTTTCGTGCAGACGGAATCCCACACCGAGAAACAACCCACGCATGTGCTTTCTCTGTGGCGGCGATGGTCACGTTGCCCGTGACTGCTCTCTCCTGCCACAGGAGCTCTCCTCGGCAATGCCTCCCTTGGGACCAATTGACAGCATGCCAGTTGACCCTGTTCCAATGGAACGTCAAGTCAGTTTTTTAAGTCGTCTTGTTGCCCCTCTGAAGCCTGCTACAACAACTATCAAGAAATATCTGTTTATCATTTGCGATATTGGCTCACAACCAGTCATCTACCCGACGGGCGTCATGGATGAGAGTTTACTGTTAGAAGGAGGAGCGTTAGGAGGAGGTGATGTCAGGCCTCTTGAACCATGTTATTCTGCAGATGATGGTGATGGCTATTGGCACTTTATTCAAATGGGCTCAAAAATACATGCAGTCTCGTCCATAAGAGACTGCATGCTTGAGTTTAATCTGATGCCCCGGAGGACTATCAAGGGACCTCTACGGCGGCCTAGCGCTGATCCTTTCATTATGGTTATCAGAGTTGGTGAAGAGACCATTGCTCTTACTGATACTCTGCAAGTTTTCCACCAGAAACTGTTCAGTTATGGATCCACCATGTGGTTGCGTTGCAAGACAGATCAGTCGCATGTTCTCTGCAGGAAGGTTTCAATATCTGGATATGTAGTAGTGACTGATCATTCCTTTGTAGTTTGGGATGCTGTTACATGTTCGTGCCTTCTGTTTGACCTGGGTGCAAAACAATGGCGTGTCATCATGCCTTGGGCCGCATTTGATGACGACCTGCCAAGGACTAGCCCTAGAGGCTGTATTTTAAACGGTAGATGCGTATTTGTGGATGGCTTTATCTACTCGTGCAGAGATGGAGGGCTTGCTGCTTATGAACTACTTCACAAAGATCGTTCTGTGTACCTCAGCAAGCCAATATTTTTGCCATTCTCATGGCTTGCAGATTGTGTGGGCGAAGACGGGTGCTTGGATTATGCTGGCAAGGTTTTGCACTCTGGTGCTATTTTGTTTTACGTGGTGCAAGGTGAATAGCTCTCTCTCTCTCTTATCTCTCTCTCTCTCTCTCTCTCTCTCTCTCTCTCTCTCTCGATTATTCATGCATGGTTGTGATCATTTGTTGGCTCTAAATGCTGTAATATACGTGTCTATGCTAGGTCGATGCTATCCGCCCAAGAATGATGTACAGATCACCATTGTCCAGGTTAAGACTGAAAGAACACCCTGCAACAACATGAAGCCATTGAGAGCCGACCCTGTGGACTGTATTACGCGCCCCCTGCGTTACAGCGGAGCCTTCAATACCAGATGCTGTTTTGCAGTCTCTTTGTGATGGATGCGTGCCATAATTAGTATAAGCTCTGTAATATTTGTAACCTTCCATGGCACTGAACACCTCTTTGGGAAGTGGGTAGGAGTATCTGGACCTTAGCTGGCACTCTCCTTAGCTGTATTTTGGTTGTGATAGATCTTAAATTTCTCTAGAGGCCCTGACTGGTGACCTTGGTTAATTAATCCCAAACATTTGCTACCTCTAGAGGGCGGCCTGTACTAGTGCTTTTGCTTGTAAAGTTGAGGCAGCTGTCAAACTACTATTGTTGCTGATGGGCACATTTATCTATGAGAACACATTATGTGCCTAGTGGTGTCAAATAGCTATGTAGATAACTCACTATCGTCAAATGAATTATGTGGTCTCAATTTTTATTGAAGTCCGCTTATGCTGGGCAAAGCAAACTAACCAGTTAGTGTTGGTGGCAACTGGCAAGTATAGGGTGTCCCTGTCATGGCGTGATGTGCCATTTGCAGATAATAAAGTAGTTTTTCTTGCCGTTTCATTTGCTTGTTCCTCTCGAGTAGACGCAATTTTGGATCTGCGCACTCTGCGGCCCTCTACAGTGACTAAGACGATGGTTCCACTGCATATCCTACAAGTAAAACTGCAAAGCACGGCAGCCGCGCGAGTCTCATCGGCATTGTGGAGACGGTACGTGCTCTCCGCCCGAGGGCTTTCACCATTCCTCTCCATCAGGCGTTTGGGCCGCAGGTTGTTACCAAGGCTTACAGCGTGATTTGGTAGGTCGTAGTCCATTTGGCTCACATCAGTGGAGGGGAAATTGGATTGTTTGGTTGTCCGGAAGGCCACCGCATTGTGGCCTATACGATTCTTAAAGCAGCAACGGGTCTGTCCATGAAAAACGACCGATTTGGCCGTTTCCAGCGATGCAACCTTGTCTCACGCTTCATTGATGCAAAATGGCATCTTTGCATGCACGAGCGAGGATGAGGAGAGAGATGGCGCCAACTATGGCGCGCATCGATGAAAAAGCAAAAAAAAGGGGTGGAAAGATTTCGTCACCTCTCGCCTTGCAACCTCCTCTATTTGTACCTCCTATGTCCTCGCACCATTCGAATCCTCCACCATTTTGAGCTCGACCTTTGGTCCGTAAGCGGCCCACATATCTCCGGTTGGCGACGACGGCGGTGTTGACTGGGTAGCAACTTCTTCTTCCTCGAGTTCTCCTTCACCTGCGACCATGACTGTAAGCAACCCCTTCCTCAACTTGGTCGGTTAGGGTTAGATCTTGGTATGGCTTGGCAGATCTAGATATGGTTTTAGCTACGTATGGTTAGACATGATCTATGGTAGGGTTAGCCATATCTTGCTAGGGTTTTGTCCTTGGATGGTTGGACACGATCTACTGTTGTTCATCGGTGCTCTTGGGTTTGAACTGTCCCCAAATTTACTGATTCATCAAGCATCATAAGATACAGTTTAGCATTGCTAGTTCTTTCCATCTTGCTTGTTCATCTGTCAATCGTGATCAATCTATAGGAGTCTATGTGCGACGACTTTAGCGAGGCTTTGGTCTACATTGGGGAATCATAGATCCCCTCGCAAGTTCCAGTTTTACGGCCCATGGCCGAGTCCCACATTTTGGCTGCTCATCTGCCGGTCAACGAGGGAGCAGTGGCTAGCCTTGTGGCGCGGGTGTCGACAAAGGTGGAGGCTGGGATGACCACCACAAGGAAAATGAAGGTCATAGGGCTATTTGGTTGAGCTTATTTATGGCTTTTGGATTTTGGCTTACAAGCCACAAAAGCATCTAAATAGGTGCTTTTGGCTTTGGATTTTGGCTTTGGTCTAGACATTGTTACATGATAGTATAAGCCAAAAGTCAAAATCAAAAGCACCTCGTTAGGTGCTTTTTATGGCTTATAAGCCCAAAGCCAAAAGCCAAATTTAAGCCCAACCAAACAGCCCAGTGACACCGAGAAGGCCATGAAGGGTTGTAGAGAAGGGAACCATGAAATGGCTCCCCTTCATGTCCAACTTTGTCCTAGAAAGGATGTGCATGCTGATCAAGAGCGGTGTCCAAACTGGCAAGGGCTTCAAGGAAGTCCATCTGACAGCCGTGGCCAAGGCCCTCCTCAAGCACTGCAATGCTGATGTCTCTTCCACTCAGGTGTACAACCACCTGAGGAAGTGGGGGCTCTAGTGGCTCACAGTGCCAAGGCTCCGCGATCTTAGAGGTGCTCAGTGGTGCGAGAACAGCAAGTGCATCCTCTTGGAAGCTGAGCACTACCACGACCACGTTGCAGTTAGAGCATTGTCTACCTCATTGGCTTCGATCATCCCTTACCTGCAGAACAAACATACTTTTTTTGAATCATATGATCACCCATAGACGCCGAGTTCTTGAACTCGCCCATCATAAACTACAATGAGATGCAAACCATCTTTTTGTTCAGTTTGCCATGGGCTCAGGTGAGGCCCTTGGCACGCCTCTAGCTGCGTCTTCAGCTGAGGATGCTGACACACAGGAGTCCGTGTTGACAACATTTATGTCTCAAAATATAAAATATAGCCGCCACTTATAAAATATAACAAGTTAATTAAATAGTTGAATAAATCCTAAGGAAAAGGTGGGTTTTGGCTTAATGATCAAGATATAAATTTATCACATATATGCCACCACGACACAACTGGTCTAATGTTGACCTAAATTCGTGATGTCGCAAGGGATACTTAAATTTCATAATATTCGATCATCGATACAATTCCGATGACTGATAAACATAGTCGTGTTATATTAAAACAAATAGCAAAATGTGTGACAGAGATTTCATAAAAAGGGAAACAAATATAAAAATTATTTACATATGCGTTGCTACTGATGGCAAGTGATCTAGTATTGACTTAAATTCACAATGTCGCAAGCAATACTAAATTCCCAAAATAATGACCGCGAGATGAAAGTCAGCATCGTCTGGACAACACTATAAAATATGTCCACTTTATGCTAAATAATCAATATAAAACATAAAGAAAAGTTTACAAAAAATAAACTTTATAATCCATATGGGGATTAATCGTTGGTAAATCTTGATGGTTTGTTAGCTCGCTAGCATCACATGAACCAGAAAGGCTACGTGCAACACCTAATCACGTGAATGCATGAATTAAACGGCACTATGCATGATTAGCTGATTAAAATAATCATACATATCGTAATTATCGAGGCTCATCGTGGCGGTAACCCACTCAGAAAAACCAAAACGTTGTACCGTGCAGCTGACGTAAATCTAAAGGTATATATGGTGCCCCCCATTGAGGCCTTCTGGTAAATCTGATTTTACGGGCCGTCGGATGGGACGATCTTAGCCGTCTATTCGCGGTCACTTTTTTTTACAGCTCGCTATAGTACTACTTTTTGCACCGGATGTTTTTGCGCTTTGGTCACTGACGTGTGGGTCGCCTGCTCATGGAGCCCAGTGATCATAGGGCGAAGCCCTTCCCACTTGCGCAAGTGGCCGGCACCCACTTGCGCATCCACTTGCGTCATAGTCACTGGCCCCACGTGTCATCCAGGACCAAAAAACCCCCGCGACTGCCTAACCCTAGCTTTTCCTTGCGTGCCCAATCCCCTCGCACGCCGGCCTCTCCCCAATCCCCAATCGCACGCACGCCTCCTCCTCCCTTCTCCCGCCGCCGCCGCCCCGTTCGCGCTGCCGCCGCCCCGCTCGTGCCGCCCCTGCTCCGTAGCCGCCCCTGTCCTCCCCGCGTCCATCCTCCTCCTCCTTCTCCTCCCCGCATTCATCGTCGTTGTCCTCCTCCCCGAGCCGTCGTGCGGCCACGACAACGGTGGCGAGTGGGCAGCAGCCGCCGCGGCGAAGAGGTCGGAACCCCAGGCGGCTGCGATGGTGCTAGGCGCCAGCACGCAGCCCTCCTCCTGGCCATCCGCCGATGAGGAGCACGGACGGCCGAGCCGTGCGTGGGGAAGAGGAGGGAGGCAGAGGTGGAGCCGTAGGAGGCCAAGTTGACGGAGGGCAGAGCAGCAGCGACGGCCGAGCCGTGCGTGGGGAAGAGGAGGAGGCAGAGGTGGAGCCGGAGGAGGCCAAGTTGATGGGGGGAAGAGGGGCAGCTCCTCGACCTCGGCGTGATGAGCTCCACCGTCTCCATCCAGCTCATGACGCATGGGAGCATGCTGCTAGGGTTAGTCCAGGTTTACCTCTCCCTCCTCTCTATTTCTTCTTCTCTCTTTTCTCTTGATTTGCATTATATGAGATGAGTTTGATTTATTTTACATAAACTGAGACTCAGGTCAAAGCTCTACATTATTGCAGGAATTTGTGGAGTGCTCACGTGATCCCCATCTTATTGCGAAAACTTGGATGATTTGCTAAATCGGTTGACTTGGTGCTTCAGTGGACTATTTTGGTGTTAAGATGCGTTGAATTGAGTGACGGACCAAACTGCTTGAATTGAGTGGCTGACCAACCTTTTTGGATCTGCTGAAGTATTATGATGAATTGAGTGGCGGACGTGAATTAATTCTTAAAAGAATATATATTTGATAGTCTGTCATTTTAAATTTCAACGAAAGGTATTCTCACAATCTCATTCTAAAAAGGATACTAGTTGCGGTCTCCATATAGAAATTTATAAGCATGAACTGAACATATGCACCCTTTCTCCTATTTATATGGCTATACTACCGCATATAACACAAGTTTTGTGGAATTCCATTTTGTAGTAAAGCTTGCTAAACTTTCACTAGCCTTTATAAGGATGTTTCCGATGCGCACTTCTTATTTGATGCATATAGCACAAGGATGTCAGTAAGCATGAACTGAACATATGCACCAGTTTCTCCTATTTATATGGCTATACTACTGCATATAACACAAGGTTTGTGTAATTCCATTTTGTAGTAAAGCTTTCTAAACTTTCACTAGCCTTTATAAGGATGTTTCTGATACACACTTCGTATTCGATGCATATAGCACAAGGATGTCAGTACATTGCTTCTCTTTATTTCCTCTTTCTCTATATTTTTTGTATGCAACTTATTCATTATGGTGATTGTATGGGCTTGGAGAAAGGTGGCTGTTCGCCGGATAAAGTTATTTTGCTTCATGTTATATGTTTTTTATACTATGTTTTTAGTTTCTCTAAATGAATTTACAACCATGGGTTCAGTTCTCTATATTGTCATTGATTATGCAAGTGATATGTCCCTTTATATGTACAATGCATGGCTATATTGTCATTCATTATGCAAGTGATATGTCCCTTAAAAAATCACTCCCGACTCCGTTATCATTATGTTTCAGTTATCTTCCTCCATGGTTTCAAGAAATAAGTTATAAGCTTCAAATAAACTAATGCTATCATATCTCATGTGTGTCTTATTGAAAATAACAATACAGGTAATGGTCTTGATTTGCACAAGCTTTCCTGGACTCTGGAGTTGACAAAGGTTAATATGATGGTTTTTAGATTTTACATACCTAAATTCATTTGCAGCCGTTGGTGTCGTTCAATACATTTACCATGACCTCCAATTCATGGTATTTACTGATTATTATGTTTTAGGTCTTTCTCGTTGATTATGGCACCTTGGTTGGCCAGCAAGCTTGAGGTGTCATGGCTGCAGAGCATCCAAGAAAGGCCTACTGTGTCCTGGATGTAATATCAGGTTGACTAGCTTCGATGGGTTTTCTTTTAGTGTGTTAAATTTCTTTCCTCTTACTATGTGCTTGCCTGTAATTACACAAATTTTGCGCCCTAATTAGATATATGCTTGTGTCTCAACATGATTTCTCATCAGTGAAGCTCTTACAGCTTATCTGACTGACCTAAGTAAGAATTATGTTTTTTTCCCTGTAGGCACTGCTGACATCTCATAATTTTGTTTCTGGTGATGAGTGGTTACTAATATATAGAAAAACCGGTTTTGGATTGTTAATGATTGGTACTTGCTTGCTTTGTGATCTTGCATTTAGTAATCTAATTATGAGTGTTGATGGTCCTTAAATTTAATTTTGCTAGATTAGACACATGTTTTTTCATTTCCCTTAAAGTTAATATTCAGGGTTTCACCATAGCACTTACACTTCTTTTGTCTAACTTTTTCTTGCCAGTTGCAGAAATAAAGAGAAGGATCAAGTACTATTCTGGATCTTTTGGAAATTCAGCACAGACACATGTTTTTTCATTTCCCTTAAAGTTTATATTCAGGGTTTCACCATAGCACTTACACTTCCTTTGTCTATCCTTTTCTTTTCAGTTGCAGAAATAAAGAGAAGGGTCAAGTACTATTGTGGATCTTTTGGATATTCAGCACATGCAGATTTTATCACATAAAAATTACTCCCTCTGATTTGGTGTTATTGAAATACATGTTGTAGCCTTCTGGTTAGAGGTATATCCATTGTTTACTTCCTGTATCTTTGCTTGTGTTCTTTGTGTTTCATTCTAATATAAGTTTCAGAGTCTCCTAAATACAGTTGCCTCCTATCTTGCATATTGTGTGGCAAAGAGAAAATGGATTATACAATGCTTGAAAATAAAGATGGCGCATGACTTTGCCATCTGAATTATCCTATGTGCACTCTATCTCTAAAAATATCCTACTGCTGTTTCTGGTATTGTTTATTTGAACAGACCTAAAAACTTGCTCTTGCATCTTTATCCTCCCATGTTTTATTATTTCTATGCATTGCAGATGCATCATGTAATAAGAAAGGCATTTGTGATGCAAAGCATGATTTGGTTATCTTTTATAGGGAATGCACATTATACATATAAAATTAGCATAAAGATGGAAATGTTGGTTCATGGAAGTGCCCGATTTATCTGCTCGCAACTCTAGGAATGGACCTCACTTATCTCATATGTAAGTTAATAATCCATATCTCATGCTTGGTTATTTTCCATTATGTCCTAAGTTTGAGATCTAAATGAGGTTGAATTTCTAGGTTTTTTATTTGACTTATTTGATAGTTAAACAATGATGTCACTTTTAGATAAGTTTGATGCTGATGTGATATATATCTCTGAATTTTATTTTTCACACGTGTCTTCGGTCATCTCTACTGAAAGTTGATGTACGGGCACCTCCATAGCATGTAATGTGAATTGGCTGGCTAGGATTTCATGTATTCTCCTTTAATCTTTATTTAGTTGTGAGTACTGAGTAATTTATTCAATTGAGCATCAGGTTGTAGGTTTCTTTGCATGGTATGACTCAAAGTGAATATCTGCTGAAAATGGGACATCTTAGGTGGCAAATTGGTTAAACTGTTCGAGGTAAGTATCTGGTATTCCGTGTGTTGTTGTTCCTCAGGTTGCACGTTTCATGATTTGTTTTGCAATGTGGGCTTAGCTTCTAGGTGTCCTATTTCACTCAAGTCTAGCTTCTAGGTGTCCTATTTCACTCAAGTTTTTTAATTTTTTAGGCCATTAGGTCCAGCTAATTATTTTGAGAGGTAGTAGCTATTGTCCAGCTAATTATTTTGAGAGGTAGTAGCTATTATTTTGCTCCTATGAAGCAACCATTGTGAGGCCATCCTTCTTTGGTTTCTATGTATCAACCATTGTGAGCTAATCCTTCTTTGGTTTCTCTCTACCAATTCTAGAGTTTTAGTCATTGGATCGCAATTTGCCCGATGTTGATTTCTTGATTTATACAATGTTGGCTCTGATAATAAATCTATGCGGTATGGAGGCTAGATGCATGTTTTGTTGTCAATTTGATGTCTGGTAACAAATCCTAGAGTTACGTAATGGTGTATTGAATATATTATATATACGAAAATTGCCAGCTAAAAAGGGTGGTAGCTACCATCCCCCTAGATACTCAACGTAGTTGGGCTTCCCTGACGCTGCCTCTCCCTCCACTTCCTGTCTTTCCTGTTTTTTGTTTCTAGATTCAATTTTGGTTCGTGTTCTATTGCAGATCGAAAATCACATTCGTGATCTAGATCCAGACATTTCGGTTGTGATGGATTGTTAAGCCATGATCTAGATCCAGACGTTTCAGTTGTGATGATTTTTTGAGCTGAACGGATGTGATTAGCTTTCCGTGATGATTTTTTCAACAGCTTTGAGAGACGCCTTTTTAATTGATCTTTGCGGCGCGATCTGGTCTGCCATATTTTTTGTTGCGCTTAGGCTCCAGAACTCCGTTTATTGCTGGGCATCTTTCCAATCTAAAGAACTGGCGCACGTGGGTAAAGTCCGTGCTCACCGAGCGCGCTGATAGTTTTCGGTTGGGAGGTAAAATCGGTGCTTGTACTGCTGGCCGTTGATGAATTTTATTATTTGCCGTTCGAGGAGCTGGGCTGCAACGAGCTGTCGTCTCCCTCCACTACTTTTTCTTTCCCATCTTGCCTACTTTTCTCTTTCTAGCTCCTCTTACGGTTGTGCTGTATAGCAGACAACAATCAAGTTTGTGATCTAAATCCCCACGGCGTCTACATTTGTGAGCTTGGATATAAATGTGATTTCTGCTTGGAAAACGAAAGTGACCATTGCTGAGATTCCTTGTTGGGCAGCCTTCTAATCTGGCTCATTATTTTTTGTTTTCGGTTTTACCTGTGCATTTCTGTTAATCTTTACTGGTTGTCATACACGCAGTAATAATTTTGCAGCTATACTTAGAAACCAACTTGTCATTACAGCTTTCTAATCTGGCTCGTTATTTTTTCTTTTTGATTTTACCTATGTGTTTCTGTTAATCTTTACTGGTTGTCGGTACATGCAGTAATAATTTTGCAGCCATACTTAGAAACCATCTTGTCAGACCATTTACCTCTAAATATTCTATTTATGCTACGCAATTTAGCCAACTGAACCAAGGTATAGCGGATCCGGCCAGGATCACACCTTCAGTTAGACACCATTTTGTCAGAGCACGAAAGCGTGTCAGCATGCAGTAGGGCTCACCTTATGCAGGAGTGAGTCAGGACCGTTAAGTACTCGTTAGGTATCTGTTTGAGATGGACTATATCCAACGGCCCCTAAGTTAGAGGTAGCTACCCTCTGTTGCAGAAAATCCACACTCATTATATATATTGTTGCAACGGTTTACCTAAAATAAAACATACACGTAGTTGCAAAGGTTTCATCAGTATGTCCAGTTCTGCATTGGAATATCTTTTCCAATATTTAGTGCACACCTTTTATTCTGAGAATGGAGAATAATTTTTTTAGCTAAGTATACCGCTTATAATTTTCCGAATAGGTTCTACAAAACACAAATTTTCTGTGATGCATGCCAAAGAATATGTTTTAGTTTGAGTTAATCGCCTAAATGAGGTGAAGGTGATCTGTGGCCGTCTTTCCTGTTGGAAAATTAGGAATGACTCCCTGATTTACTCTTAGGTTATTTCCATGTCTTTGATCATGTCGTAGGCTTGCAGCTCTTTCTCATTTGTGTATGAACGTGCTCTGGGATATGTTGCTTATACTGAGCTTCCCTCCTGTACTTCATCATCTATGTACAGCTCTTTATTGTTTTTTAAGTTGTATCGTACCTGGAGTACCACCTATTGCTAATGTGGCACCAATCTATCATATACAATTGTTTGGTCATGTTTTACTGGTTTCTATTGATTATTATTGTTGGCGTCACAGTTTTACAAGTGGGTTATGTTGTTATGCTGAGTCATGCTTTGGTTTTAATTAATCGTAAGATATGTTTTCTTATATTTTCTTTATATGTATCATCAATTGTCCCTAGAATTACCCTACGTGAAATACATTATTTCTAATACTATTTTGCAGCATGGGATTTTCTTAACTTCTCTAGGTAATGCACAATATCAGAATATCTCCATTTATATAGGTTTTTCATTTTTTCCATGTGAAACAGAGAGGGGAAAATGGTGGTGTCCGCTGCAATCCGCTATGCTATTTGGATATGATTTTTATACAATTATTCTGAAAATTTTAGAAAATCAGAGGGTAAACATTTTTACTCTGTTTACTGGAGAGATCGGCGAAGTAAGCCATTAATACTCTCTTTGCTCATCGGCTTGGTAAATATTTCTATTCTCCCCTTTTCTTTTTATTCGTCTTCAGTTTGATTTTAGATCGTCGCATACCGGAACCTAAGTTTTCAGTCAGATGCAGCAGCCGCTGGCGATCAGGTTTTCTTTATCCGTGTTTCTTGGCTCTGGTATCACAATGGTGGTACAGAGACCAGAACTGTGAAGAGCATGCACATAGTGCTCATCGACAGATGACATGTACATTTCTTTCTGTACTTATTTCCGCGTCTGTGCGTCATGGGCTCTTCATTTGTACTATGTTACATTGCTCTTTTCTTTTCTGCAAGTATGTCTCTCTTAATTGGTGTCCTACATGTCGTGTAGAGAATTGACCTAGGATCCAAGAATGTAATGATTAGTGAATCACTGGTCGAATAGCAGATTTTTCAGAGATTCTAAATCCTTTCTCTAGCCCTAAACATGTGTCTTTTATTTACCCTGCAGTCTGCAGGGAACTTAAGATGGCCGGGCACTCACTCCAAAAGTTTGGAAAAAATAGGATGGGTTAAATTTTATGCTCAGCTGTAATTTCTATTGAAAATTGGTACATAATGCATCGTTTTATGCTTTGGTAAGTAGGTATACTGTCGCAAAATTGATCATGTTCATTATTTAGAACTTTAGGCTTATTGGTGTTCACGAAGCACCACATAATTAAATTCATGAAATCAGAATGATGACAGCTGAGTTTTTATTTTCAGGCTCTATTTACTCATTTCTACAGTTTGTTTTAGTTATTTTCCCTGTAGCTATTCACCGGTTAATCCCATGCTGATCTGAATATATGGCTTTTGCACAGGAAAACATCAGTTCATTGACTAGACAGTAGGTAATTTTGGTATATATTTGAGTTATGTGGTTTGGATATAGGTACAAGATCAAGTGATACCTATATGAATATTGTGCCCTACTGGCTAGATTATTTTCTCCCTTTCATGACAGCAGACTTCGTTAAATTTATGCTCAGATGAAATACAATTGATACCTATATGAATATTGTGCCCTACTGTCCAATCATATGAGTTAACCGATCTTTAATCTTCTATTTGCATACCAGGTTGTTGACAAAAAATAAAGAGGAGCATTTATTTTATTATGTAACCACTATTCCCATGAAGTTCTTCTATGTTAGGTGCCTGACTAATGCATCCTTCTACAAGTGTTTGATGCTACTGGAAACTAGCAATCTACTCCAAACTAAGACCTTTCCATCCTCTGCACCGCCATGGATATTCACAAGATACCACGAGTCAGCAGAGTTAACATGCATCCTCTGATGGTCAACATCAAAAAATCCATAGTTCACACATAAAGTTGTGAACTTCACAGAGATCTTCACTTAGCCTTCCTTTTATTTGTGATTATTTAGTCAACCATATAGTATTTTAGTTCAATTGCTTACATCCCTTGCAAAGAATTAGTGGACAAAATAATTAAATTCAGTTTAAGTTATATTGAGAATAACTTTTATGATCGGGTGTGTGGATAATTGTTTGATCTTGCTGTGTTTCTTTTCTCATATTACAATATAAAAATAAGAAATTAAATTTTGCTTTGAATAGTGTGATGGTTCAAAGCTATTATTCCTAATTTTTTATCATGTTATGCAAAAGGTAAAATATTGTGAATTCCATGATTACAGCCTCCTTGCATTTATAGAAGTTACTTTTGTAAAAACCTAAGAAATGTATTATCATATTGTCTGTTATTATTATCATCATTTTATAAAATAAATATCGCTCGAACTCAATGGGATCGTGCCCCAAGGCGCAGCCCTATATCTAGTTTGTTTTGGAGTGTGGGTACACCTCAATTTTTTTTTTTGCGCTAACCCAACTGCGATTAAATTTTGCTAAATAAATAATATAAGACAAACCTTATTTATTATGTACTAGCAAGATTGCCTGTACGTTGCACCGTGTTAATGACTTTAGTAGATGACCACCTTCTAAAAGTAAAGTATCGGAGTGCTAGCTTGCTCCCGCGTCGCTCCCGCGTCGCTCCCGCGAGCGACCGGGAGCACCCCGGCGGCGCCCCTTTCTCGGCCTCCCCCACCTCCCCTCTCCTCCTCGCCGCTGCTAGAGGGCGTCCCCGGGCGAAGCCCGGGCGGCGGTGGCGGGGCCTCTTCTCCCCCCCGCGCGGTGATGGCGGCACGGGACGCTGCGGTCGGCAGGGGTGCGGCGCTGGTCGTAGGGCGCGGCGGCGCGGCTGATCTTCGGCGGTGTGGTAACTACGAGGTGTGGGCGCGCTCGTGGCGGCGGCGGCTCCTTTGGCGCGGCCTCTGCTTCGGGCAGCGCGAGCTCGGCGGCCGGCGGACTGGTGGTGGTCGGAGGTCACGGAGGCCAGTGCGGCAATGGCGCAGCGCCCTGCAGGTCCTGCAAGGAGGGTTCCAGAGGCGCGATTGGCAGGGCGGCTGCAGATCTGCACGCCTCGAGCTTGGGCTGGGGCAGGGGCCCCGGGCCCTTTCGATCCCATTGACCTCCTCGCCCTAGATCTATTGGCGCTGGTAGCCAGGGGGCTACAGGTCGTCGATCTGGCCGGTGGAGTCCTCGTCAGGCTTGGTGCGGTGGCAGGCCAGTGTTGTTCGGTGTTCTCTGATTGCGGCTCTCGGTTCCTCTAGTTCACCGGTGCGCAGAGTTGGGACGCCGGGGCGGCGGCCCTGGAAGGTGGGAGCTTTGCTGGTTGGCGGGCGAGCCAGAGGCTCTGGTGCTGGCCGGTGGCCATGGTCATGTGGACGGCATGGTACCGGTGAGCCATGTGTTGGGGCAGTGGTCTGGTGTTGCTTCGGCGACGCCGTACCATGTGTAGCAGGTGGTGAGCTCTGCCGAGGGGAAACCCTTGCCCATTTGGGCCACGAAGGCGACGTCCGTGGATGCCGTCCCCTTCCTGAAGGTGTCGTGTGGCTACTCTCTGTCTTCTACGGGCTGCGGGTGAAAGCCCAAGATCTTTGGATCGGGCGGTGGCGGTGCTCCTGCATCGTGTTCTTCTTGAAGATGCCGCCTTGGAGTCCCTGACATGTGAAAGAGCATTTCCCTAATAAATGTATTTTGGTGTTTGTTAACAACATTTGGTGAATTAACCAGTCTATTAAAAGTTCTGCAGATTTTCTAGGTTAATTCAGGACCTCGCGGAGGTTCACCCCAAAAAGGAAGAAAAGATCGAAGCCCGTAGTCCAGTAGTGGAGTTAGGGCTGAGTTGTCTTGTAGGGTGCTTCGCGAAGGTGGAATTGGTGGAGAGGGGATCCACGAAGTGTTGCTGTTGCCGCTTCTAGGGCGGAGACTCCGGCCCTGCTGGCCGGAGACTCCGGCCTAGGAGAGTCGCCCTAGCAATACTCCCAGTTGGACAGTGCAGATGCCCTCCCGGAGTTGGGCCAGAGACTTTCTGTCTCAGGTCGGAAACTCTGGGTGGGCCAGAGACTCCGGTCCCCAGGGCCGGAGACTCTGGTCTGTCTGGCTGGGTTATGGTTCGCTAGAGAGTTGGACGATGCAGTGACGAGGCCGGAGTTGGGCCAGAGACTTCTGTCTCTGGCCGGAGACTCCGGCCCTTGGGTCACTTAGGGCGGAGACTCCGGCCCTCCTGGCCGGAGACTCTGGCCCTAGTTGGCCAGCAACGGCTACATTTCGTGGAGGGCTATAAATAGTCTTCTTCTACCTCAAGAAGATGCTGCGGCTTCAACTCTCTCTCCTCCATTGCTTCAAAGCTTCAAAGCCCTAGCTCTCTCTCCCTAGCCAATAGAACTCAAAGCCCTTTTGGGATTTGAGGGAGAAGACCTAGATCTACACTTCCACCAAGGCGATTTGATTTCCCCCCTCTCTTTGTTGAGGGGCTTGTAACTTGAGTGTTCATCGGATTCCTAGCCAGAAGAAGCCGTCCTCCAAGCTTAACTTTGTGTGTAAGAGCTTGGTGGGCCTATTGGGAGCCTCCAATTGAGTTGTGGAGCTCGCCCCAATACTTTGTGTAAAGGTGTCATGCCGCCTTCAAGGGCATCGCTTAGTGGAGCGTGAACTCGCCTTTGTGGCTTGTTCACCGGAGAATAGGGTGAGCCTTTGTAGCATTGGTGGCCTTTGTGGCACCACACCTCTCCAATGTAGACGTACTTCCCGTAACAAGGAAGGAACTACGAGAATACATCCTTGTGTCTTCGTGTCTCCATTGCGGTTACCTCTATCCTTTACTCATACCTTTACTTATATTGTTATTGCTAGCCTGCTTGTCACTCTAGGTAAATTCACTTAGTATCACATCTAGAGAATTTACCTTCTTGTCTAGCCTTAACTTGAAAAGAAGTAAAAATTGGGTAGCTCCTATTCACCCCCCTCTAGTCGCTCATACGATCCTTTCAATTGGTATCAGAGCGTGGTCTCTTATTCGGGCTTAACCACCTAAGAGTTTGAGCGCGACTATGGATGGGGATAAGAGTAAAGAAGTTCCTCCCGAAGATACTCCTCCATCTATCTCTTCCTCTTCAATCTCACGTGAGGAGCATTTGGCGTCTTTGGACACAATACAAACCTCCATGAGATTGGAGATGAAAGCTATGTTTGAGGAGTATTTTGGGAGAAAACCATCTGGGCCCACCGACCCAAACACCACACCAATTGTGGAACTCTCCTTGGCTAAGGTGAAGCCACCTAACAATGGCTCCACCTCCACCGAGAATAAAGGTGACCCTCCTAAGGAAAATGATGGTCTGGCAACGGGTGCTTGCATTCCACCCCCTAACACTTACTCTCCTCTGCCGGTCCATTATCCTATGCCACACATTAACAACATGGGATCTCCTCCTAAGCTTGATTCTCGCAATTTTATTAAATGGCAAGGACTAATGAAATCTCATATTTCTAGCTCTTCTACTCATTTGTGGAGGGTCATACAAAATGGCTTTGCACCTCATGATCCTCTCAACTTGACCGGAAGGGAAGAAGTTGATGAGCAACTCAATGCCACCGCCAAGCATCTCCTTCAACAAGCCATACCGGATACTCATGCAGTACAGCACCGCCAAGGAAGTATGGGACTATCTCACTATGCTCTTCATTGGGAATGAGAGTATTCGGTCCTCCAAGTTTGATGAGCTCAAAAGTGAAGAAAGGGATTTCATTATGCGTGACAATGAGACTCCCGATGAGATGTACCAAAGGATCTTGGCTCTTGCAACGGCCTTGACCGGGTTTGGGTGCAAAGACAATGGTGATGACTATATCAAGCATATGTTCATTACCTCCATCAACCCAAGAGAACCCATGCGGTCCGAGATAATCCGTTCAAGACCGGATTTTGGGAGGATGACCTCAAATGAAGGCCTTTGTGAGTTCACCACCTTGTCTATCTTGAAGAAGAATGCGGAAGAGACTAGAGCTCGTGTTCTTGCCGGACAAGGAGTTAACAATCTTGCTCTCAAGGCCAAGGTGGTGTCCAAGCAAGGTGAAGGAGAAGAAGAAATATATGAAGAAGTGTGTTGGTCTCCGGAAGATCTCAAGTTGGCACTCCATGAACACTTGGCTCTCAATGCAAATGCCTTTTGGGATGCCAACAAGCATAAGACAAAGGGGTCCAAGTTCAAATCCTTTCCAAGGAAGGGTGGTGACTCTAAAGTGAGGCATTGCTATAATTGTGGAGGAATCAAGCACTTCATCACCGAATGTCCTTATGAGAACAAGGAGGACAATGAGGGCCAGCTCATCCCCAAGCGCCGGTCATCAAAGTTCTACCCATCCAAGAAGAATGTGAGCAAGGACAACAAGAAGAAAGGAGAAAGGGTGTTGGTGGTTCATGAGGAGTATGACTCCGGGTCCGACGATGATGACTCCGATGATGAAGAGAATGGAGAAGTGGCCGCCATTGCCATTGTCTCCACTCCATCTACATCCCTCTTTGACTCACAAAATGAGAACACCATCATCACCACCCACAAGTGTCTTATGGCTAAGGCCTCGGAGGTAACCTCATCACCTACTCCTTCATCATCGCATTCCAATGCTACCTCTATGGATGATGTGAGTAGTCTTAAGATTAAGAAAGAACTAGTTTCTTGTGATGATTTTCTTGCTAACATGAAGGGGCCAACCAAGATATACTTTGAGACACTAATGTGTGAACTAGGTGATGACCATGACACTATCAAGGAGAAGGAGGAGTTGGAAAGATTAGCCGTCGATGATATTAGCTCTCTATCTATTGAGCTCGAAGAAGAGCAAAACTTGAGAGTCTCTTTAGAGGAGAAATTGTTGGGACTAGAAGAGTCTCATAATCTAATCTTGTCAAAACTCACTAAAGAACGTGACCATGCTCTTGCTATGGTCAAGTTGCTTAAAAAGGAGAAAGTTGAATTTGACGTTGGTCATAATGATCTTCGTGAGAAGTTTGAGAAGCTTGAAGAAGCCCACAAGGCTTTGGAAGGCAAATTCTCTCATCTCACCAAGATTCGTGAACAACTTCAAATTCAACTAACTATTGAACAATATAAAGTCCCACCAATGCAAGTTATTGAAGTTCCTTGTTCTTCTAACTCTATTTGTGATCATAGTGATATCATTGAGGAGAACAATAGGTTGAAGGCCGATCTTGCTAAGGGCCTTGCTACTTGCATTCAAGGAGAGAAGAATCTCAATGATCTCTTGAACAATCAAAGATTGTTCAAGGGAAAGGAGGGCCTCGGATTTGTTGCCGAGTCCTCAAAGAAAGAGAATGTTTGTTTGGTGACCATGCCCTCAAAGAAGAAGAAGAATAAGAAGAACAAGAAGAAGGCAAAGCCTGCTGCTGCTCCTACTCCTCATGTCCCCTTTGATATTTGTTACACCGAGGAGGAGTGGGAGGAGCTGAATGGAAAGAAGAAAATCGAGGAGACCGGAGTCTCCGGGTCAAAGGCTCCGGAGTCTCCGGTTAGTTCATCTACCCCGGAGTCTCCGCCCCCAAAGGCCGGAGTCTCCGGCCCTTCTCACAATAATTTTGCAGGAAAATATAACCCTCATTATGTTCTTCTTAGGGATTATTATGGTGATGTCTATGCTAAATATGTTGGTCCCTATGATGGTTATATTGAATATGCTATTTGGGTACCTAAGATTCTTGTGACTAACAAAAGAGGACCCATTCAAAAATGGGGACCTAAAATCAAGAATTGATCTCTTGTAGGACATTGCTTCCGGAGGAGGAAAATGGATTATTGATAGTGGTGCCACAAGCCACATGACCGGAAGCAAAAATATTGTGGAAGATCTAAAGCCAAATAATTCAAATGTCACGGTCTCATTTGGTGATAAGTCATCCTCTAAGGTACTTGGTTTCGGTAAGGTGGTGATCACTCCAGACGTGTCTCTAGTGAATGTCATGCTTGTCGAAACCATTGGTTATAACTTACTTTCCATTCATCAACTTGCTACAATGGGCTATGCCACATATTTTGATGTTGATATTATGGTCGTTATGTGGAGTAAGTCTCTCAAGGTTGCCTTTGTTGGGTATGTCGAAAATGGCTTGTATGTGGTGGACTTCTTGGAGAAACCCACTACGGCCGCGATATGCCTAATTGCTAAGGCCGACGTGGGATGGCTTTGGCATCGCCGGTTAGCCCATGTCAATATGAGAGCTTTGCAAAATCTCTATACCGGCGGCCACATACTCGGACTAAAGGATGTTTCTTTTGCCAAAGATCATGTTTGTAGGGCATGTGTTGAAGGGAAGATGCATGAAACAAGTCATCCGTGCAAGACTATTATCTCTTCCAAGAGATGCTTGGAGCTCCTTCACATGGATCTCTTTGGACCTCCCACGTATGCAAGTCTTGGTGGCAAGAAGTATTGCTTGGTGATTGTCGATGACTATTCAAGATACACTTGGGTTTATTTCTTTGAGTTTAAAAGTAAGACCCAACAAACCGTCAAAGACTTTGCCACCGAAGTTGAGCATCAATTCAATACCACCATTTTGACTATAAGAAGTGAAAATGGCACCGAGTTCAAGAACTACTCCCTAAATGAGTTTCTTAGTTATGCGGGTATCAAACATCAATATTCCGCTGCATATACCCCGCAACAAAATGGAGTTGCCGAGAGGAAGAACCGGACTCTTATGGATGCGGCAAGAACTATGTTGGCGGAGTTCAAGTCTCCATACAACTTTTGGGCCGAAGCTATTAATACCGCATGCCATGCCACCAACCGGCTTTATGTCCGCAAGAACTTGAACAAGACTCCATATGAAATTCTTACCGGGCAAAAGCCCAACATCAAGTACTTCTGGGTATTTGGTTGTAAGTGTTTCTATCTCAAGAAAGGTGTTCGTTTGTCAAAATTTGATTCTAAAGCTTTAGAGGGTATCTTTGTTGGTTACTCCACGGACTCACATTCCTATAGGATCTATAGCAAGTCCACCGGGCATGTTATAGAGACTTGTAATGTGAGGTTCGATGAAGATAATGGTTCCTTTGTGGGACAAAGTGGTGTTCGTGATGTAGGTGACGAAATTCCTCCCCAAGCCATAAGAAGAATGGGTGTCGGATTCTTCCGGCCCACTGAGGGACACATTTTGGCCGAAGGAGAAGGACAATGCTCTACACAAGTGGAGCCTTCACCTGCTGAACATCCATAGGACATTGACCAAAGAAAAACTGCGCACCCTCAACCTCAAGATCATCCCACCGAGCAATCTTGCCCGGAGTCTCTGGCTCCTTGGGTCTGGACTCTCCGGCCTATACCAGAGTCTCTGGGTATGGATACCGGAGTCTCCGGGGGTGATCAAGTCCTTGATGAAGATCCTTTGGAATTCCGTGGCTATGGGCCACTTGATGATCAAGGCAATCCATCTGGTCAAGGCGAGGACCAGAACAGTGATCATGAAGATGATCAAGTAGTCTCTCAAGAATCTCCTCTTGAGGCTCACACTCACCGTGAGAAGAAGCTTGAGTCCATTCTTCGATGAAGAAGCATATCCTTGAAAAATGTGGTTGGGAGTGTTCGTAAAGGTGTCTCCACAAGGAGGCAACTTTCTAACTTTAGCTCTCATCATGCTTTTGTCTCTTGTGTAGAACCCAAGAAAGTTTATGAGGCGCTTGAGGATACGGATTGGCTTAATGCCATGCATGAGGAACTCAACAACTTCGAGCGCAACAAAGTTTGGACTCTAGTAGAAAGGCCTAAAGATTGCCGTAATGTCATTGGGACCAAGTGGATCTTCAAGAATAAGCAAGATGCAAATGGCATAGTCATTCGTAACAAGGCAAGGTTGGTGGCTCAAGGTTTCTCCCAAGTTGAGGGTATTGACTTTGGTGAAACTTTCGCTCCCGTTGCCCGTCTTGAATCCATTCGCATCTTACTTGCATATGCATCACATCATAACTTTAAACTTCAACAAATGTATGTTAAAAGTGCATTTCTCAACGGTCCCTTAAATGAATTGGTTTTTGTGAAGCAACCCCCGGGATTCGAAAACCCTAAGTTTCCTAACCACGTTTATAAACTTGATAAGGCACTCTATGGCCTCAAACAAGTCCCACGTGCGTGGTATGAACACCTTAAAGAGTTATTGGTTGATCGTGGTTTTGAAATTGGGGTGATCGATCCCACTCTTTTTACTAAGAAGGTCAATGGGGAGCTTTTCATTTGTCAATTATATGTTGATGATATTATATTTGGTTCTACTAACAAAGCTTTCAATAATGAGTTTGCCAAGCTCATGACCGACAAGTTTGAGATGTCTATGATGGGGAGTTAGAGTTCTTCCTTGGATTTGAAGTTAAACAATTGAAGGGAGAGACTTTTGTGAACCAAGCCAAATATACCCAAGACATGCTCAAGAGGTTCGAGATGATTGGAGTCAAAGGTGCAAAGACTCCCATGCCAACAAAGGTTAATCTTGATCTCGATCCTAATGGTAAAGAAGTGGATCAAAAACTGTATAGATCTATGATTGGTTCCTTGCTTTACCTTTGTGCATCTAGACCCGACATTATGTTAAGTGTGGGAGTTTGTGCATGTTTTCAAGCCGCACCAAAAGAAAGCCACTTGGTGGTGGTCAAGAGAATCTTTCGATATTTAGTGAATACCCCTAACTTTGGTCTTTGGTATCCAAAGGGAGCAAGTTTTGATCTTGTAGGTTACTCGGATTTGGATTGGGCGGGAGACAAAGTGGAACGGAAATCAACCTACGGGGCTTGCCAATTTCTTGGTAGGTCTTTGGTGTGTTGGTCATCTAAGAAACAAAATTGTGTGTCTCTCTCCACCACCGAAGCCGAATATGTAGCCGCGGCTAGTTGTTGTGCACAACTCTTATGGATGAGGCAAACTTTAAAGGATTATGGTGTCATTTTTGACAAAGTGCCTCTTTTATGTGATAATGAAAGTGCAATCAAGATCGCTCACAACCCCGTGCAACACAATAAGACGAAGCATATTGAGATTCATCATCACTTCATTCGGGATCATGTCAACCGTGGAGAAATTGATCTATCTTATGTTGGCATTCATGAGCAACTTGTCGATATATTCACAAAGCCTCTTGATGAAGCAAGATTCCGGGAATTGAGGCATGAACTAAATATTATTGATTCAAGCAATGTGGCTTGAGCTAGGTGCATTTACTCCCATACTCTAATGTGTGTGTTGCTCTAGATGTGGGCATGGATATAGGGGGAGTGCGGTCCTAATTGATTGGGCTATCCCTCCCCCCATAATGCCAAAAGTAAGCGTATTGTTCTATCTTGTCATTTGTGACATTTTTGAGCTTAATCGATGAGTCTAGGTTTTGGGCCCAAGATATATCTTCGCGGTGCCATACCTATATACTCATACACGGTGGCCTTTTGGTCACCAACCTCCTTAGTGGAGGAGCTTCCCATTTGATTTTATTGTCTTATCTTTTTATGGGAACATGCTCATGTTTGGTCTTATTTGATTTTGTTTGCATGTTTGCAAACATGAGCATTTTGTACCACACAGTGACAATGTGTCCATCCCAAGCCTATCTCATCCTCAAACATATCTAATCTATAAATGACATGTCCTTACACCATATATGTTTGACCTAGTCGAGGGGGGCCGAAGACTCCAGGGTTTACAGCCCGGAGACTCCGGTGGGCTGGAGACTCTGGGGTAAGTATCGGAGACTCCGACCCGGGCAGTTTCAAAAACACACATAGGGCACAGGGTGGGGAAGAACTGTTCATTCTTCCACATCCACCCCCGTGCCCCATACTCGCCCCCTGCCGCCCCCTCTTCGAGGATCGCCGCTCGGAGCTCTCCCAAGCCCCGGGATCCACCGTGCCACCGACCAATCTCCTCCTTGAGGTTGTGGGAACCTTCCCACCGACCGATTTGCGCCAATGGACTCCAGTAAATATGCTCTTCATCTCCTCCATCTAGTTCTATCTAGATCTCCGAGATGTGCATGTTTCCCATAGTTTGATATGGTGTACTACCTTCTAGTGGCTATCAATCATCTTCTTAGCAACTTTATTGTGGTTTTTGCACTCGATTTTCTCATTGTGGTCTCCTAGGCTCAGGCTCCTGTATCCGGCTGGAGACTCCGGACCCTGTGGCCGGAGACTCCGGCCTGGACGCAAAGTCTTCGGTTTCGGCCGGAGACTCCAGCCCGAGTCCCCGGAGACTCCGGCTAGATCAGGCCTGGGTGCACTAGTCACAGCATAGTTGCTTATTTTATTGATTCTAGGACATGTCACCTCAACCTTGCTATCTTCCTCACTCATTCACAGGTGCAGGTGGTTCTCGGAAACCGGCCGCTCATAGCAAAGACAAGTTGGTGGTCAATCCCGCCACAGGGGAACTTGCTCAGAGGTCAGTCATTGCTCAGCAAGCCAGGGATGCTAAGAGGCTCAAGACAAGGATGGCTGAGGAGGAACGAGCTGAGGCAGCTAAGAAGGTCAAGTTCGATAGCCTTGTGACCTTGGAAGGGCTGTCGTCAACTGAATATGTTGAGATGAGGAAGAGGGACATGTACACTCTCCCTCGCAACTCTCGTGACCGGTGCTTTGTCCGCAGAGAGCAAGAGCTGATCATGAAGGAATTCTATGCTTCTCTCAAGAAGTATCCGGTGTGCCCTCAAATGGTCATGGATTTCTCTCATTTTGCCAAGTACAGTGCATACTTTGGAGAGGCTGTGTGGGTCACTCGCAAGCTTGGGCTTCATCCACTCATGAAGATTCAAGAGCCCTATAACATCACATTGATCCATCAGTTCTTTGCTACCTTGGTACTTGGGGATGGTGAGGAGATCCCTATGACTTGGATGACCAAAGAAGAAGTTTGTCACTCCAACTTCATCGACTTTGCTGCTATCCTTGGGTATGAGTTCCGTGGTGCCAATACTCCTTGTGGCATGAGGATGCATGTGGATGGTGAGTACTATGACAAGAAAAGCTTGCTCCTCTCTACACCGGTGATGATAAGAAGATTGTCATTGGAGGCACTCTTGGGCTGTCCAAAAGGTCCAACATCTTGCTCTGCATATTCCGGGCCTCCATTGCCCCTCAAGCCGGTAACTTTGATGCTATTCGTGGGGCCTTGGTGAATCTCTTGGCCTATTCACATGAAGTGTATTGCAAAGGGGAGACCGCACATGTTGAGCCACTCGATGTGATGGATTTCATTCACAAGGAGATCAATGATTGCATTCTCAACAAGAAGACTCCTCTTTATGCCCCCTTCATCATGAAGCTCATCCTTGCTCAACAACTCAACCTTCCTCTTCTCACAGCAAACCTTGTGAATCACAAGGTTGTGAAGCTTCAACGCAAAGAACCCACCGGTCACTCCAAGGAACCGTTTGCTCCGATGAGAGGTGAAGATGATGATGCCTTTGTCGAAGGAGTTTCTACTAGAAGGGACCCAAGAATGAAGACGACGAGTGATCTCATGGGCGTGTAGCATCGCTCTTTTCCCTTTTTGGTGTCTCGATGCCAAAGGGGGAGAAGTAGCTCTACTAGGTTGTCTTCGTTGGGATTTGCATGGGGTGGTTATTTGGATTTATTTGGATTTGCACTTTGCCTTGGTCGAGACACAACTTCATGGACTTTCATGTTGTGTCTCATCTATCTTATGTTAAACTATCATGTGTGTGGTACGGTTCTATGGTTGTGAGACTTAAGTACCTATATTCCTAGTAAGACTATTATTAATGTGTGCTATCATGTTAGTCTTACTTATATGCTTATGGTTAGTCTCATATAATTATTACTTGCACTTGGTATAATTGTGAAATATATAGGGGGAGTGATGATTCTTACTTGTGTGGCCCATGTTCAAATGCAAATGGTATTGTGCACACAAGTAGGGGGAGCTTTTGCTATATATTTTATTTTATTGTGCTTATATCTTGCAAATCCGGATGTTGTCATCAAACACCAAAAGGGGAGATTGAAAGAGCATTTCCCTAATAAATGTATTTTGGTGTTTGTTAACAACATTTGGTGAATTAACCAGTCTATTAAAAGTTCTACAGATTTTCTAGGTTAATTCAGGACCTCGCGGAGGTTCACCCCAAAAAGGAAGAAAAGATCGAAGCCCATAGTCCAGTAGTGGAGTTAGGGCTGAGTTGTCTTGTAGGGTGCTTCGCGAAGGTGGAATTGGTGGAGAGGGGATCCACGAAGTGCTGCTGTTGCCTCTTCTAGGGCGGAGACTCTGGCCCTGCTGGCCGGAGACTCCGGCCTAGGAGAGTCGCCCTAGCAATCCTCCCAGTTGGACAGTGCAGATGCCCTCCCGGAGTTGGGCCGGAGACTTTCTGTCTCAGGCCGGAAACTCCGGGTGGGCCGGAGACTCCGGTCCCCAGGGCCAGAGACTCCGGTCTGTCTGGCTAGGTTAGGGTTCGCTAGAGAGTTGGACGATGCAGTGACGAGGCCGGAGTTGGGCCGGAGACTTCTGTCTCTGGCCGGAGACTCCAGCCCTTGGATCACTTAGGGCGGAGACTCCGGCCCTCCTGCCGGAGACTCCGGCCCTAGTTGGCAAGCAACGGCTACATTCGTGGAGGACTATAAATAGTCTTCTTCTACCTCAAGAAGATGCTGCGGCTTCAACTCTCTCTCCTCCATTGCTTCAAAGCTTCAAAGCCCTAGCTCTCTCTCCTAGCCAATAGAACTCAAAGCCCTTTTGGGATTTGAGGGAGAAGACCTAGATCTACACTTCCACCAAGGCGATTGATTTCCCCCCTCTCTTTGTTGAGGGGCTTGTAACTTGAGTGTTCATCGGATTCCTAGCCGGAAGAAGCCGTCCTCCAAGCTTAACTTTATGTGTAAGAGCTTGGTGGGCCTATTGGGAGCCTCCAATTGAGTTGTGGAGCTCGTCCCAATACTTTGTGTAAAGGTGTCGTGCCACCTTCAAGGGCATCGCTTAGTGGAGCGTGAACTCGCCTTTGTGGCTTGTTCATCGGAGAATAGGGTGAGCCTTTGTGGCATTGGTGGCCTTTGTGGCACCACACCTCTCCAACGTAGACGTACTTCCCGTAACAAGGAAGGAACTACGGGAATACATCCTTGTGTCTTCGTGTCTCCATTGCGGTTACCTCTATCCTTTACTCATACCTTTACTTATATTGTTATTGCTAGCCTACTTGTCACTCTAGGTAAATTCACTTAGTATCACATCTAGAGAATTTACCTTCTTGTCTAGCCTTAACTTGAAAAGAAGTAAAAATTGGGTAGCTCCTATTCACCCCCCCCTCTAGTCGCTCATACGATCCTTTCAACATGTGGCTCTCCGTAGGAGGTGTGTCGGAGTCTCTTCGGTGTGCTTTCTTCGGCAAGGCTTGTTGCGTGCTCTGCACCCCCGGCTTTCCTCGTTTGGTCTTTCTCAGATTTGCCTCTGTTGCAGTCTCTTGGCGGTGGTGTTTGGCTTCTGTGACGTCGCGACGATATCTCTTGGCGTCGTGCATTGTTTGTTGGCTTGCTCGAGCTCTAGGGTGAGCTCCGGCCCAACAACGATGCCCGCCCTACGCGTGCGTTTCCTCCCCGGCGTAGTTTCTTGGTGACCGTGACCTCTGTTCGTGACTCCGGTGGTAGTATCTTCGGTAGGCCTGTCTTGTGTAGGTGTGTGCAGTTCTTTCGTGTAAGCTGGGTTCAGCATCTTGTATCACTGTCGCGTTGTTGGCGTTATTAATTTAACATGGCCTTTGGCCTTTTATCTAAAAGTAAAGTATCAGGTTAGTGTATGATTTTTATGTCTTATAAGTTATAGGGATTTCTATTTTTGTGCCCCTGGTTCGTTAGTTGTACTCAATTTTCCCTAGCCGCTTAACTTTTCCTCAGTTTTCCCCTCGCTCTAGTTTGAAACCCCTCGCAGACGCTCGGACGGGAGGGTTGCGGTCTTGTCAGAGGCCTTAGACTGTTACCGGTGACGGCTAGGGAGCCGCGGTAGTTGTGAATAGACCGTTGCTTTTGAATTGTGTTGACTATTGACCCAATGAGACACGTCGGACTGGCGGTCTGTCACTCATCCAAAGCTTTCCCCTCCACTCGAGACTGGAAGAGCTCACACACCGCCCCTTCGCCGCCACACCATCTTGCCCTCCTACCTTATGGCGTCGTCCGCCACTGAGCTGCCCCCACCCCCACCACCACCCCGGGAGGTGAGAGGGCTCTGCCTCCACTAGATCTACCCCTATGGCAATAGAGTTTGTACATCTGTCTAATGTGCCAATTATGCCCCTCAACAGCGGAGAAGATTGGGAATCAGAGGGATCTAACGCATGGATTCCATCTGGGTAAGCATCGTCTGCCTATGTGAATTAAGAGTATGCAGTTTTTGAGCGTGAATCGTTATTGCTCAACTAACTGCGTTGCTTTTCGAATATGATTGATCCAGCGCTGGCTTTTTGGCTGGTGGTTAGGCCGGATATAGCTTTTTGCGTGATTCTGAACGCAATGTGAGCGGATTTTACATCCTAGCGGTGGTTGCAACTACCATCTCATTGAGAGATTTAAAAGATAACATCTGCGCTCGGTACCCCTGGGGCGCTGGCGATTCAGTCGATTTTCAATATTTCAATAGCACGGAGGAAGAAGATTTGTTCCACTAATTTCTGACGACGATCTGGGAATTTTTTTGCTTAAATGATTCTTGCCATGTTGGTAAAATTTGAATCCATGTGGATAGGGTCCAGGCATCATCTGGTGTTGGGCATCATCAGGTGGTCGGGCATCATGTCTCTTAGTGTTGCTCTGCTAATGTGTGCCGCCCCTCTCCTTGTAGGTCCATAGTAGCACCATCTGTCCCCAGTGCTAGTGGTAGCCAGATTGTTCCTGCGGTTGATGTGGAGGACGATGCAGAGATTGAGGATCCGTCTCCTCAAGATGATGAGGATGAGTTGATTTTCCTGAATTGGTAGATCGATGCAGTAAGCAGGCAATGGAGGATCAATACATGGAAGATATTGCACAAGGTGCTAGATTTGATGACAGATGATGAGGGGTGAGAACAATGACAGCCTTGTTTAGCCAATTACGAGATGATGACTTGCCAACAATTGAGTGAAACAGGGAGGATCCTCAGCTTGCAGAAGGCACCGTATT